>KN474376.1:0-26842 GCA_000787095.1 Periophthalmodon schlosseri
AGTGTTAGTGACAGGTTTGATTGACAGTGCTGTTGCTAAGTGCCCCCCTGCTAAACCAGCGGTGCAGGTGGAAAGGAGCGTTACCTTCAACAGTATCGCACTGGATTTGCTCTTTGGTTGCTATAATACTCGCGGTCAGAATTCCAAATATGGAAATCAGCTCCAAAGTCGTCCCTATAACTGCTCTAGCCTCGATGAGCTTCATTTAACTGGAGCTGAACGCTATGGGTGATGTCACACTCCCTTAGTCCACTTCTTTATGCAGTCTATGTGTTTTAAGATTATTTCAATCTTATTGGTGCTATTTTGAGAAGTGTATTTCATCCTCACTCTATAAGGAAACTCATTCATCTACATTTGACCATCCTTCAAGGTAGATGAAGTGTCTTGCCAAAGAACACAACCCCAGCATGCACTAGAGTCACTGTTGCCCCACTGTGGCATGTGGTATTCCCAGTGGTCTCCGATCCAACTGCAGGCCCAATCCTGCTTAGATTCAGAGATCAGTCGGGCTCAGGCATTGCAGTGTTATGACTTTCTATTAAAGAAATAAAGTCGTATATGTGTACAATATTTCAAGACCCTGATGTGATGTCTTTTTTAAAATATGCCTTTCTTTGTTGGTAGTATTTCTTCAGAACTATGGTGCATAAACATTTTGCGTTACATCTGAATGACTTTGATGAATGGTAAAAAGGTGAATCTTGTGGCATGGCTCGCACAATCTCCTGGTGCAACAATCATGTGCTGACAGTTCAAATGAGAAAATGATTAATAGGCCTTGTGATTAACATAATGAGTTATTATCCAGGACAGGTAGAGAAATTATTTCATCAAGCCCCAGCTATATTTATCTTGGTTCACCTATGCACCTGTTCGGCTCATTTCACAACGCTTTATTGCATATGAGATTACAGTGTCTTTCTATTCGCCGCAATGCTGATTAGTTTGGAACAGCGCAAATATGATTGGGAATAAATTGTTTCCTTTTGAATGTGAAAATGCATATTTATGAGTGGCTATACTACTCTGTGTGATTCATGGCACAAAACAATACCTCAACAACATCGCTTTTATTCTCAGTAAACTGTAAATGCTCTCATCTTTTATTCTTTGAAAATACTGAAGCCTCACAAGTGGAAGTCTGCTTTCTGTGCTCGCAAATACAAGTGGACATTATCATATTAAAGCTTATTATATCAAATACTTTATAATTCTAAGTGTTCTATAGCGATAAGCTACCTTGTCTATATATAAATGGACAGATGAGTGACAACATTCTGAATTTTCCAGAAAATATCTTCCAAACTCCGAAATAAACACATTGATTTTTGAGTAATGGTGCAACGTCGTGTTTGGAGCCTGGCTCGAATTGCATTGGAGGGAGTGGCGGCCAGACTGATAAAAAATACAGAGCGATATCATTTTGAAATTGCCAGGCAACATGAACCTATTTATCAATATAGGAAAACACTATTAAGTGCATACGTAATTTTGTAGAACCCAAACTCACAACAGCAGTCGCGGTGCTACACAAAATATAACCAAGAGAAATTTCTAAAAACAAACAGATAACAAGCAGATTAACCAACATTCAGGAATTATGTGAAAAAGGTTAAAACCACTGTTCATGCTGCTACACCCACTTTCTATAGCGCACATAAGCAGACTGCGGAAGGAGCGGGGCACAGGGAGGAGGGGGAGGCGTTATCTTTCTGTATCTGAGCTGGGAGCCTCAGCAGTCTCCACAGCCGCTATCAGCTCAACCATTATCACTGTCTGAGAGAGAGAAAGGGAGAGAGAGAGACAGAGAGGGTGCCACAGCATAGAGCCACAGAGGGGTCCATACCACTACCACCACCACCACATACACATATATAGTATTCAAACAGCAGCTCGTTAAAGGCCCGGAAATGAAACGTGTGTCCCCTGAGCCGCCCCTGAGCCAGACGTTTGTCGCTACAGGTTTGGCTCTGGTTAATAAAGGGAATGGGAGAGATAAGGTGAAACAGATGGTGGGATTGGAAAGAATGGAAAAAGAAGATGAAAAAAGAGAGATTGTACAAGGAGATAGAAAGCTGACATACTCCAGTTATTACCGATATATTTTAGGAAATTCTTGCGAAGTAAACTAAAGCCTTTGGTACTTGTGACACATCTGTGGTGGTCTCTTCCGGGTGGGGACACTGGACACAGGGTGGTGTTGACAGTGTATCAGGATATCGTCTGGACTGTCCCAGGACTGGCGCCGCACTCAAAGGGCCTTCTGTCCCACCTGAGCCCTGACACAGGCTCTGGGTGGACACATGAGAGGGGTTCCAGACGGGCTTCGATGTAGATGGAGACCACATATAGAGACAACACTTCCTGGATTAGATTAGGCATTTAGTACTTTAGCCAGTCAGTATTCCCACATTTTCAGGTTAATCCTCAACACACAGTCACAGAGAGTGATCCAACTAGCAAGGTCCACAAAGGGCATTCAGTTTTGGCTCTTAAGTCTGTAGAATTTGTGTGCCCAATTGCTGTATCCATATTATTTTCTTTCTCATAATTATCAGTGTTAGGAAGAATACTTTGAAAGTACTATATTCTGTATACTTAAAAATCTTGTACATTGTGTTCCACTAAATTATAGTATAAAAAACAGGAAGTAAGATTTAAAGGTTCTATATTACACAAAATGGATTCTTGTGAGCTTTAAGCCATGTTATAATGTTGTTACCTCCTCAAAAACATACCTGGAGTTGTCTTTTGTTTCATTCGCACATGTTTGAATAACCCTTTATTATTTGTTTGTCTACATCTCCAAACCTCAGAATGCTGTTTTTTATATTTTGTTGTCTACATCTCCAAACCTCAGAATGCTGTTTTACCTTGTGATGTCATGAAGCGGTAGTTTTCAAGTTAACAACTACATTTTGCCTTTAGTTTAATATAGATTGAAATTCTAGGGCTGCAATGATCAAAATGATTCTAGTGAAGATGTATGGAGTTTAAAAACACAGTGGAGCACTTGCCACATGACATCACAAAATGGAACAGAGCATTTTTCTTAAAAAAAAAAAAAAAAAAAGAGAACTCAGACTAAATATGCAGGGATTGTGTGTTACACAAGTGTGAATGAAACAAAACACAACTCCACAAAATAGTGTAATATAGGCCCTTTAAAACACCTTTGTGTTTGTTGAACTTTTGGAATGTATTTATTTATCACTAATTATTAATAAAGCCTAAACTGTGTGATCAAATATCACAACGTATTGTTTTGATGTTAGGAAAGTAACTGTATTCTGAATACCAATAAGAGTAAGTGTTTTGGTGCATGTATTTAGTTACTCTGATAATTAAGAACACATTTTAAAAAAATTTCAAATAGAAGAAAAACATGCACTTTCTATTTAAACTTTATATCTTGCTTATCTCTCCTGCAGGAGGGATGGCTACCAGATTGTCAACGACAGCTATTGACATAGTTCCTCACAATAGCAGCACGTATCTTTCCCCATGTCATCCAGTGGTATATCTAAACTGCTTTTCCCCGACACTATCAATCTGGGCCTGCTAAGTGTAGCGTGTAAAACAAGCGCTCAGTAACGTGGCGCAGGACGGAAAGATGGTTCTTCATTTTGGCCCCGTGCTCCGGTCTGGAACACTAACAGCTGCTGATGTGAGCCCTGACAGGATGCAGGCCACGGAGAGAGACGAGGGGACATGGGAGACAGAGGGACACAGACATTCACCATGCAGAGAGGAGACAGGAGCTGGGACAGGAAGGAGGCTGCACTACTGCTTATGGTCATGATCAAACTAACACTTCCTCTTCCAGATAACACAAACTAGTTGTACATCTGTTGGCTTCTAATTTTGGATTCTTTGCTACTTTTTGGTCTGTACAAACATTTAACGTTTTGGCAATATTACTTAACTACTGCTGTTATAGAGCAAACACTTAAAGGGCTCATATTACACTATTTTCTGATCTATATTTTGACGCTGTTTCCTCATCAAAAACATACCTAGAGTTTTGTTTTGTTTCATTCACACATGTTTAACACAAATCCTGCATATTTAGGTTCTTCTCTCAAATTAAAAACACTCTGTTCCACATTGTGATGTCATGTGGTAATACAGGAAGTGTTCCATTGTGTTTTTAAATTCCATACACAATTATCCAAATGATTCACTAGAATCATTTGGATAATTTCAGTCCTGGAATTGCTGACCTCAACTGAAAAAAGGTAAAGGGTAGCTGTTAACATGAAAACTAGTGCTTCATGACATCACAAGATGTAACAGAGCATTTTGAGCTTTGGAGATGTAGAAGGACTAATAATAAAGGTTTACTCAAACATGTGAATGAAACAAAACACAACTCCAGGTATGTTTTTGATTAGGTAACAACTTACCAACATGGCTTAAAACTCACCAGAGTCAATTTTGCATAATATAGGACCTTTAAACATTAAACACTTGGTTGAGTTGAGTTTACTCGCTGAAAATAATTGATGACAAATCTGATGACAAGGGCAGATATATGCCAACCACAGACTGTATAAAGAAGTGGACTAAGTGAGTGTGGGGTCACCCATAGCGTTTAGCTCCAGTTGAATGAAGCTCATTGAGGCTAGCAGTTATGGGGCAAATTTGGAGCCGAGTTCCATATTTAGAATTCCGACTGCGAGTATTATAGCAACCAAAGAGCCAATCCAGAGTGGGGCTGTTGAAGGTAAAGCCCATTCCCGCTCACACTGCTGGTTTAGCATGGGGCGGGCGATTAGCAACGCTGTCAATCAAACCTGTTGCTAATGCTAACGGGAGCAACCCACGATTTACGGACACAATAAAATAAACATACTAAATACGGCAATTTTAAATCCAAAATGACAAGCCTGACAGCAGCAGTTACGGAGAGAGGGGCAACAGTTTTTCAATAGAAAGTGAATTGGAGCCAGAGTCAGTGGAGCCGGAAGCGCGCCCATGTTCACTTCATATTTGGAACCCGGTGGCTAGCAGGTTAGCTATGTACACTTATATATACAGTCTATGGATAAAATATTTTAAATGATTTAGAGATTCAAAATGTACTTAAGACAATGCCACAAGTTTTAGATAGAGAATAACATACATTTATATCATGCATAGTAGTCATGAAGCTCTTTTGTAGTATAACTTCCCATGTAGCATTGTGTTTGTGCAGATATAGCGAATGGTAAATTACAGTGGTCGGGCCAGTTGTGCAGAAAAGCTCCAATCTATGGGAAATGCAGTGAAATAATTTGTCATGTCTGTTGAAAGCACCTTGATCACAGCTGTGTGGGTCCAAAGGGGACAGGATCTATAGAGAATTGCTTATCCTCCATTACAGCACATTCACAGCGTTGAAGTTTGCAGTTTCACCAGGCAAGGTTTTGTGTAAGTTAATGCGACACAAACAGCACACACGCATACACACGCATAGGCACTCTGCGGGGACCATCTGACAAGGCCAAAGTGAAGTTGGTTCCAGGGGACTCCGCGCCGGTCCCTCCACAGATGGGCCGGGGCCCTGCACCTTCTCCCTAATGCTCCATTCTGCAGCTGTGCCAGATTAGCTAGGTACCATCAATGCTAATTTGTGCTGATACAACCAAAACTTTTATTGAGATGAGAGGAAAAAAGAGGATAAAGTGCACACAGACACACACACACACACAACCCCAGAACAAGATGTCTCCTTGAGCCAGCTGCAGCCACTAAAGGTAAAGTTTGTATAAGCCTAAGGTACGTATAGAGACAAAATAAAGTACTGTTGCATTGGCAGGGCTGGATCTTAAAGCAGAACTCAGTAACGTGTTTTGTTTCTTTTCTGTTTTAGATCCTTTTCTTCTACTGACCTCTCCCTGCACTCACAAGGCTAGCACTCATTGGTTTCCACAAATGTATACAAAATGACGCCACCTATGCATGAAACTGCCAAGAGCCATCAGCTGCTGCCATTTAGCAAATCATATGTGCTGTTTTCCCACAGAACACTCATATCTGCACAACAAGTAGAGAAAGAAAAGGGACTCTCTCTCAACAACATATTTGACCACAGTGTTAACATGTTTGAGCCAATTAAAAGTGATTGTACTAAGTAATTATTTCACCATTATCAGGTGTTTTGTGGAGCAGTAGAAAATATATGTACACCTATTTCTTTCTTTGACCAGCTTGTAGACTGTAGAACAAGAGAGGTCTGACTTGTTCTCTGGAAAAGCGAGACTAAAATCGGATCAAGAGAGCACTGTGTACTGTCATTGTGTCCATGGGCAAGACTCTTAACCCACCTTGCCTCGAGTGTAGGCTCGCTGGTGTATGAATGTGTGTTGTTCTTTGATGTTAAGTGCTTTGAGTGCCCAAATGGAGATAGAAAAAAGCATGACATAAATGTGTGTTTTACCATTTTGGAGTGCTATAGTAGGCTAAGATATTTGATGTGCAATTCCTCATAGAACCCATCCACATACAGCAAAATACTCCTGTCTTGTTGTAGTAAGCAGAGAATATGGGGAGAGTGTTCCACCGCTACCTGGACACAAAGCCCAGACGGATGACAATAATCACACCTTTCTGTTTGTGCTCCTGGCTTTTTATAAAACACACAACACTTTACATTGTGTCCATTATGAATAATTTCCCGGTGGGGCTTGTCTGGTTTACTGCAGTTTTTGTCATTGTGAACAACATAATGCATCACAGTGAGAAGGCAGATGTCAGGCCTGTACTGCCACACTCACCCATGATCTATTCACAGCTATTTAAACATGCCACACAGATTCATTCTCCTCTCCGCTCCGTGTTTACCAACTGCAATTCACTGCTTCAGTAACCCACTAGTTTCTCTCATTGTTCCCACTACATATGGCTCCTCTAATATGGTAACTCTAACTCAATACATTATTTATCATGTGCATAATGTCTCCCAGCTAGCCTATTTTCTATCATAAGTAATACATACAGGCTAACGTCAGCTGCGCACGCTGCACAGGGAACAAATGGGAAGCTTTGCTCACTTTATGAAATACGATTCATCACAACACAGCCAAACAAATTTGATTTCGGCTCGAGATTATTCACTTGTGGAGATTGATATTGTTTTCATGCAAAACCAATAAAGAGATGTGAATGTTTTGATTACATTAAAGGGCTACAAATACTGGTAATAATCATAGAGACTTATGAAAGAGTACCCAAACCGAATTCTAGTGCTTCAGGGGAGGAGGAAGGGAGTCAAAATGTTGGCTCGAATGGGAAAAGTCCAGACTCCGGTTACAAAACGTGCTTACTTTTGATTGGATTTTGAGCTGTGCAGATCTGTTTGATTGGAAAGCGAAACGTAATTTTACTCCTACGCTTGAATTTTATGTGTTTTATTTGTTTATTCTGTTCTGTGAGGCAAAGTGTAGAACAGAATCCTGGATCAACATTTGGAAAGGGATACACAGGTGCTGCAATGCGGTCGCCCACTGCTTCTGACAGGTTGGCCCAGCAGCACTGAAAGGCTACCATCGCAAAGCTCAAGAACGAGCAATCAGTTTCTGCCAACTAACGTCTTGCAGGGCAGTCAGTGCAGTTATTAGGGCAGATGGCGCCATACTGGATCTATCAAAAGGCTTTCACTGGTTTATAACTGGCATCGATATTATTAATCTGAAGGGAAAACTCAAAATCAACTAAAATGATTTAATACTGATAATCTGGGCAGTGAATGCATGTTTCCCTTTGAGTTTACATTTGTTTACATTAGCAACTATTACATGTACAGTAATAAGTGTGTCGTATTTGGGAGTGGGAAATATTACAAAGATATAATGATTTTCTCCGAGCCTATAGGTAACGATTTTATGGCTATTGTACAGTTAGTAGCTTTATATTTCTTTACTAGTAATTCGTGCTATCTTCTTTTTTCTGAGAGTTTACACTTCAATGTGACAGGTTCAATTTGCCTGTCACTCACTCAGAGCAAAAAAGTAGAAAAAGTAGAAAAAGGAAAAGGTGTGTGGAGTAAAAACACAGTGGAGCAAATCCTGTATTATCACATGACATCACAAGGTGGAATAGAGTGTTTTTGTTTGAGAGAAGAGCTCTGTTGTCTGTAGTCTGTTGTGTGTTAAACATGTGTGAATGAAGCAAAAGGTATGTTTTTGATGAGGAAACAACATTATAACATAGATCAGAAAATAGCGTGATATGGGTCCTTTAAATAAATGTGGTAAATCTATATTTTTTTATAGGAAATATCAGTCTAACCTTGTATCCTTTTGCACCATACCGTACATGTTTTATAGAGCACCAGTCTGTACACACAATATTGCTAATGTAATGTTTTTACCCAGTGCTTTCTAAGAGCACACACTATCAGGTACAATAGGGGAGCAGGTCTGTGGAGCATGACCGCTGAAGACAATGGGTGCATGGGGAGGACATGTGATATTTGCATTTTTTTGGTGCGTATGGGCACAGGTGCATCCAATCACCCTAACAAGAAGGACTCTGGGAGGCTGCACCTGCACAATAAAGCAGACACTATCAGGCCCGGCACAGCACCCTCCATACTGCTGCCATAGAGCGCACGCAGACATCAGCCACAACCCACATGATGCACGCTAGGTAATATTTTTAATTATGTTTCAATAGACGTTTGTTCCCTGTTTACAAATGGAAAAAGGGTATTTGTGAGGTAACATATGACCTTCCTTTAGCCCTGTTTGCATAGCTGCAAAACATGACAACTACAATTACACAGTGGACAGTGGTGAGAGGTACTAAGATGAAGACGTTGAGGTATTCCATGTTTACGATAAGGATAGATAGGATACAGTGAGAGTCTTGTGAGAGAATAGTGAATATAACACCGTAGAACAAGACCAATTCAAGACAGTCTGGCCACAGCCACTGTTTGTACTACATTTGCCAGTAGAATGGAGCTCCACTACAAGACATCAAGGGCCAACCACAAAATAAAATAGTGCATTAGTTAACGATAGCTTTAAAGAAGACCTGTTGTGCTTGTGTCTGCTCTATAGCTGTAATCTATAACACCCGTGGATCATTAGATTATCGTTTGCACATTTTAAATTGCAATCTAAAATCTTCATCTAAAACGACTTAATAAAAGAAATAAATCCGCTGACGTCTGTGTTAGAAAACTGCGGTGCCCAATGGGAGCTGACGTCGCCGTAAGCATCATCATCACAACAGAGTGTCGGTCCCTCCTTTGGATAGCTGCACAATTAAAGATTGCTCAAACATGCACGTATCACTCCAAATACAGCTTTGGGTGAGTAAATGGTGAGGGGGAAGAACTATAACATGATTAAAAGCTCTGAAAAGTCGATTTTGCATAATAGGTCTGCTTTAAATTGGTTAAGGTTAGGATTATTGATTGGATTAGAGATCTATAATCAAAAGCTTCACCCTTCCTGAACTGAATATGGCTTGACCCATCTCGACATTTATTGACAGAATAAAAGTAGAAATTAAGTTAGTTGTTTCGAGAAAATCGATAGAACATGTCAACGTAACCCCCAGCCGTGTTCCATAGTGGCAAGGAAAGTTGTTAACAGGACAATTTTTGCGTCCAGTTGTTTACTACATAGGAATTTTCAGGCTTCATTGTCCTGGAGAATTTAGAGAAGAGAACAGTAAAAAGCTCTTGTGCTTGTAGTGTGATCATTTGTAGAAGCACTTGGGAAGCAGACAGCCAGCATATGTTGAGATGATGACACATTTATAACCACTAACAAGGCATCTGCAACTATTATTACTGCATTACTGCTTTATTAATTCATTATGTGGGTTTTATATACAGTGTACTATAAACAGCAGTTGTATTCTATGTATTCTGTAAAAACATAAACTCTGTAAATGGATGTGCGTCAATTTTGGATACATCAACATCACCCGTCTGTGCATAGGAGCGGATCTCTCCTACTGTGGTTCTCTGCAGTGGTGGATGAAGTACTCAATTATGTTACTTAAGTAAAAGTACAGATACAGAGGTAAAATGTTACTCAAGTAAAAGTATCACATGAAAAAATCTACTAAAGTAAAAGTATTTAAGATTTAAAAATGTACTTTAAGAGGTAGTAAAGTATTTCATACAGCTGTTGTGTGAGTGTTAAATGTAGTGTTACTAATTAAAAAATGATACATATTTTGGTCAACAGTAGCAATACAAATCAATTCTTTATTTTTTCTTATTAAATTTGTGTATTTATTTTTATTTGCTCAAAGCTGAAGCTTGAAATCGAAAGCTTTAGTCAGAATGTTACCACAAACATGGTCACCCCTCAAATCATATGAAAAATACTTTTTACTTTTCCGTCCAGCTCAAAAATGTAGCGGAGTAGGAAGTACAGATACTTGCTCTCAAATGTAGTGAAGTTAAAGTAAAAAATATCCAATGTAAAATTTACTTTACTAAAATTCTACTTAAGTAAATTACTTTATTACTTGTACTTCGTTACCTTCCACCACTGGTTCTCTGCGAGGTTACTCTTGTTCCTAGTTTTTTTTCCAAGAAATGCTTGAATTCTAATGACCGTTGACTGTTTCAGTGTTTGATTTTCTAACTGTTTTCTACTGGTCACATCAAAATGTTTTTTGATGTGGTTGATCCCAAACATTACACAGACAACCCTCCTTGGACCAGAATCAAGACAATTAAGACATGGGCGGTTCTTGTTTTTTCTATCTGTGAAAATGGTTTTAATCTTGTGAGTTGTTCCATTTATAGACACTCCCTTTCCTGTAATTTGGTTGTTTATCCCCAAGAAAATCACTGCAGTAAACCCTGTCAGCACTTCAACATGTCAAACTCGGCCTACTATTCTCAGGACTTAAATAAAATTGAGCACTTTTGTTCATGAGATTTGCCTTGATCCCTGGTGACCACATTTTTTGAAGTTAGTGAAAGAATGAGATCATGTCAGAAAGATATTAGCACGTCTCGGTTGGCCTCTGGAGATATAACAACCTGTATTAAAAATGAATTGGAGAATATTGCAGTGTTTTTGATTTCCCAGATCTGTAAACGTTTAAATGGATCAGTTTCCAAAGCGACAGAACAAGACACAACACATTTATAGGATTCCTCTTTCCATCCTCGCACTTATTACCATCTTGTCATTTACTGTCCCAGTGGTGTTCCTCGAGCTGCAGTCTGACACATCTGTAGACCATGAGCATTTATCAGAGGATGGCTTATTTGATACAGTTTCTGAATAAACTGTATTTATGAATATTTTTTCCACTCTTTACTTTTACGTGAGAATTGTTATTTTGAAGTACTTAGTTTGTAAGTTCTTGTGAGATCACCAAATAGTATGGAAATCCGAGAACTTGGAGGAACACAAACACAAGGAGAATGTGCAAACTAAAGGCCCAAGTGGGGCTAATAATAATAATGTGTTAGTCTTATCTAGCGCTTTTCCAGACACTCAAATTCACTTTACAATTTTGTGCATTATTCATTCACTCCATACTCGGTGGTGGTAAGCAACTACTCCACCTACTACGCCTTGGGGTAGACTGGCCGAAGCAAGGCTGTCAATCTGCACCATTGGCCCCTACCCTCCGACCACAACCAATCACTCACAGATCATATAAGCAAGGTGGATGAAGTGTCTTGCCTAAGGATAGAATGTCAGTATGCAAGACTAAACTCCTGGTTACCACCCACTATGACAATTGGTATTCCTTTGTATTCTCCAATTCCAGCACTAACCAGGTCCAACCTTGCTTATCTTCCAAGATCAGGCAAGATTTGGAATTCTCAAGGTGGTATGGTCTGGGAATTGAACCTAGAACCTTCTCTGTGAACGCCATAAGTACTAACCACTAAGCCACTGTGCTACCTTAGTAGACTGTATAGTCAAGTATAATAAATACAGCCCAAACTGTATCATTTATGACTATGTCAACAGTTCTATTCTCCTGATCACTTATTTCCATCTTGTCAATGCCCATCCCTTCAGTCTTCATCTGCTCTGTCTGAGACATCCCCAGACCTTGTGAGCGTATATCAGCCCTGTTTAACCCATTCATAGCCAATAAAGCTGGAGAGGAGCCAGCTAACATCACAGAGGAAACCGTCTCTCCCCCCATCGTCACAGCCCAACACTGCACACAGGGATCGGGCCCTCGTTGATGAGAAGAAATCCACTAATTGTTTGATTATACAGATCTGTGTGATAATGAATCGCTCCTCCACGGTTCGGGAACATGGTGTGCACCCGATTTACAGGCCCAACACTCAAGCTGTGAGAGTTGATTACTCATTAGTGGGTGACTGAGTGGCACAAACAGGCTGGCACCCTCCTCATGCTGCGGCTGCTCCTGGCTGGGGTTTACTGTATGTATTTTGGTAATTGCCGTACAGTGCACCGGGGTGTAGACTTGGCTCTGCCCCAAACATGGATAAGGTGCTAATATACCATAGTGTACATGGGTTAGGACACGCTCTTCTGGTTCACACTTTTGGCAAGCACAGAGCTGAGGAGTATCAATGCAGCAAATTAAATTACATTACATTACATTTTCTCCTAATTTGGATGAAGGAGAATGATGGTTTTTGGTGAGCACATGACTAAATATTATTACATTACAGTGCTGATGTGCCAAGTGACTGCCTTGACTGGCCAATATATTTATGTGTGATCATGGACCTCAAATTAAGTTGTACAGTTTTTGTCCATTATGACTGACCTAGAAGTTAGCATGTTCTCCTTGTGTTGGTGGGTTTCCTCTGAGTCCTATTTATTCCTCATTAATCTATAACACACATAATACTGGCTAAGATCCAAGTTAAATTTTCTCCTCCTATACTGGTCTGGAGAAGGATCCCTAGGCACTGTGTTGTGGTCATCCATTGCTCCCGCAGATTGCCTCTCATGGTACAGAAGAAACAAACGTCCTTATAAGTACATTCATCTTTCTTACTCTGAACCTCAATATTGATTTGGAATTTTACAGCCTGAGCTCCTCGCAATGCAGCCCTCTCCATTTGCGCACATTGGGATGGGAGTATTCTCTCCCAGTCAAATCTTACTTCTACAAAGATGATTCATTTTTCAATAGTATTTTCAAAAATGAAGCAAGCAAAAGCAAAATGAATTCATGAATATGTTTTAGCATGATTTTAATTTAACTCACTATATCTCCACCTTCACTGACATATTCCGGCAGCAACAAATAATGCACAGCTGACATTTCCCATTCACTTTGATGATAAAAAAAACACACCTGATTTTTGTTGAAGACGAGTAAAGGGGAGATGCTTCACAGAACACACAGGACTCGCAGCTGCACAACAACAGCCGTGCGTGCGTGTGTGGGTGGGTGGGTGTTTGTACATTGTGGGGACTAAAATCTATACACACACGCACATCATGGGGACCTCCTTTATGAGGGCAAAAATCAGGTCCCCATCATGTTTGTTTTTAGATCAACAACATGATTTACAGTTCAGATATGCGTTACCTTCATGGGTTTCAGAATGATTACACAATTAGGACCGTCGCCATAGCAATTAACCGTTTAAAGCTAAATATTATATCTTCTGAATGAGGAAAAAGTCTTCCAAATGTTAACAGGAAGCTGAATAAGTTAGGGTTTAGGTTAGGCAAGTAGTAATAAAGGTTAAGGTTTGGATCAGTCTCCAGGAAATGAATGTCAGTCAATGTAATGTCCCCAAAAATCATGTACACCCAACATGTGTGCGGACGATTGAAGAGTGTGTGTGTGTTTGTGTGTGTTTGTGAGGACTCGTATGTGAGGGAGATTAGAGATGTGCCACCTTCGCAACAAGACAAAAGTTAATGAGGTCTGAAGGCTGCCGCTATGGCTTTGTCTGCTCCTCTGTCTCCTGCTTCCTGCTCGGGCCTTTATTAAGAGCATAATGCACGCGGCTCTTTAAGTGTGCAGCTGCAGAGGAGCACAAGATGGCCGAAGCAAATAAGAGTGGGAGGCAGGGGGAATTAATGGTGATAAGGGATGGAGGGATGCAGAGGTTGAGGGAAGAGACAATGCACTCAGATAGATGGGGGATAAGAAATACTGGACCAAAAAAATAGGAGCAGCGTTATAAAAAGAGACTGAAAAAGGGAGATGGGAGGATAAGGAATAGATGGATTCAAAATTTAGGAATGGGTAAGTGGGTGATCGAAGTGATAAACATGTCTTGTTATTACTGAAGGTTTGCTACATATGAAGTAATTAAAATTCAGTATTCACTATCTACTACATGTTTTTCTTTTTTCCTTTATTGTTTATATGGAAAAATGAAGACACGTAAAATAAAATCTAATCAAACGGCATCTTTCTTTTAGTGGTGTAATTACAGTATTAGACTGAGGCTTGTAGATAATCTGGGTTTCATTTCCTATATCCAGCTGTTTCAATAATTTGCACATTCCCAGCATGCATTGCAGACAAAGGTCTCCATGGAGAAATGGCTCCTGTATCCTTTGGCAATGGATAAAAAACACTGAATGTGCTGTCAAAAAGAGAAAAAGAAAAGATATTTTGAGGACATGAAGGTAAAGAGAGGTGTTTTTTTTCATATACATAGACCTACATATTGAAATATTTGATGTGTCCATCTCCACATGAGATGAAAATGTATAGAAATTAGTGCACATTTCATGAAGAATTACAAGATTATGTCTCAATAAATAATGTAATAGAATAAGGCCACTGAACTTGTCTCACAGTTACATAGTAATGTCATAGTAATCTGCCACAAAGTTCAAAGTCTATGACTAAGGGAAGTTGATATTTTCTGCTGGGTCTGATTTTGACCACGCCCTCCATTTAAACCCCCCAAAACTAAAAATTTCACTTAGATAATGTTTTGGATATAAACATCAACTGTGCCAGTTTGAAGCAAATATATGAAGGTTAAGTTGAATTTTTATCCTGAAATCTGTAACCTTCCCGTAGAATGGCCCCATATGCATTCTATGGCCAAATGTCTGAGAATTCTATCTGTTGGTTTGGGGGTATGGAACATGATTTCTGTTACAGCAGATGAACTGCTGGAGACACAGAAACTAATAAATTGGGAGAGTTTTCTACTTACATATGAAACAGTGATAATTGGAAACATTAATACATAAACCCCTATAAGGTTGTATTGTTGTACTCCTCTTCATGTCAGTATTCTTTGATCCAATTTTCATTACTGTTTGTATTGTATGTGACTATAGCACCACTTTTTGCTCACTCATAAAATTCCATTTGAGGCTTAGTCCAAAAAGGGGATTTGGGGGTCCTGGGACCAAACAGGGCAGTGTTGAAACAAAACTTGTAATGGCCCAAGGTGTACACTAATGAAAAATACTAGTAAGAAAAAGGTAGCAAAATTAGAAATTATTATAACACAGTAGAGGCTGAAAATGGAATTCATCGCTTGTTCACATCTATTGAATTGTAATTACTGAAGCATTTAGCAGTATTTTTATCAATATTCTCATTACAGTTCCTATATGGACATTGTTAGGATGGATAAATCCAGACATCTTCTCGATAAATCCAGAGGTAACAGAGAAATAACACATAAATTTGTATTTTGCCTTAAAACTTTATATTAATGCTAAATTGAAGAAAAAAAAACAACATTAAAAATGCATTGTTCTCTTTCATTAGCCATTAGTAAAACTTACAATCCAAAAAAACAAAAGTATTACTTGATGTAACAATTTACTTCCTATTGAAAATTCATCTCTAGACAAAATAAGCCCTAAATAACCTCCCCTGCAGCGAACATTACCTGGCACTGGGCTGACCCACGCTGTCACAATCACCGTAATGGCACTCTTCCTCCCTCACGGATCTATCAGTGGGCCCGATCTCCCTGTCATTTCTGTAATATCCTGCTCTGCTCGGCCCAATTAGTAACCTGTTAATTGGTGCAGGTGCACACATCTCCATTCGGGGCCATTGTTATTTATTAAAGGTTGTGGGCAGACCTCCCGCTGGTGGAAATTAGCCCTTCTTTGGTCCAGTGACAGGCCTCAGGTGCTGCTGGTGTGGTCGCTGTATATACACGTGGATCGGGCTTCTGGGGAGTGCATTGTAATTAGTCTCTGTTGTAATAAGTCTGTATTGGCCTCTCTGAAGCAGCTGCCTCCTCACTCTTCTCCCCCCAACACTGTCCACTGATTTCACTCCATCTGGCCTTTGTCTCGGGCTAAAACACTGAAATGTACTGAAACGCCAGGTTATTAGCATCTCAGCTCTGGTCCTGCTTCCTGTTTCCTTATATGGTGAAGACACTGTGATATCCCATTTGTCCAATCTGGGTGAAAGGTGCTGTGTCTGATTTTTACTGTCTTAAATACTTGAAAAACACGGTCTATTTTAAATGCTTTGCAGTGGTCCAAAGTTATTCCTCACTTAAATGAAGCATTCTGAGCCGTGATGAGTTTATAAGTGGTGAGTTTTGATGTCGCTGTAATGTCAAGAATGACTAGCATGTTAACAGCACACTTCCTGATTTCTGGACAGTATAGGTACGCTTTATAAATAGGCACACACAGCACGTAGCAGTCTCAATTTGACCACAAGAGCTGCTTACAATATACTGTATCTGTACAGGGGCAAGACTAACATGGAAACAAAATCGAATACAGCCACTTCAGATCTGGCCAAATAGGTCATAGTATTGATTAAACAGACTAAGCCTATTGGTACATTAACAGTTTGTAAGTCTGGATATTGTGATAAATGTGTATGAAAATATAAGCGCTCGAACATATGTACCATTTGGAGCAATAATGAAATCCAATCAATTCACAGCAGGGGATATGCACGGCTCATCAGAGCGTAAACAAAAAGGAAGCTTTAGTCTTATTCAGTATAATGGTATTTTTAGACAAGACCTTCTCCATTCATTAAATAAAGCAAAACATTTCATAAATACAATATATGACTGTATAACCAAGATAAGATGGTGTCTGTTGCAATGGATAAACTCTGCTAGCCTTTGAAACTGTTATTATTTCAGCATGCCATAAACAATCAAAATCAAATCCAGCCGTGTTAACAATAAATTCTCACCATCTGATCTATTTAAATCATTTGAAAGCTGTTAACACTCAACAGAGCATAAATTATCAACAGTTGTAATGACCTAAGAACTCATAAGATAAAATATGTCAACCATCTCCGTTCTTCAGTGTCGATAGAGTCTCATTTCTTGGTGGTGTTGCTCTCTGCTTGGCTTAGCTTTCATCGCTAGCACCGCTAACACTAACTGTACCAGATGTTCAGCTGCCAATGTCATAACATCGTCACCACACTGTGGCATTAGATCTACCAAGTGTTTTCTTCTTAGTAATTGAAGCATGATGAAATTGTTTTGATGGAAGGTTAAATACATGGAGGACTTGCCCTTGGAACGACTTGAAAGTTGAATATTATCATTTTAGAACTTCTAACAAATGCTATGGTTGATTTGTAGATTTGCTTAACCGTAGTGCTATTTTATACATCTGCATGGATAGGAGCTGTATTTGTAATAAAACAAATGTGTAGTCACTTGTAATGAACTTTTAGTCCTATTTGTTTATCTGTGGGTTTGTCGGTTGAGGAAGAACACACATGGGCTAGCAGCAATTTTCTACCTTTTTTGTAGGGATGTGCGATATATCGGTTCCACTGTTGGTATCAGTGATATATTTCAGGTCTTTTCTATAGGAACTATAGGCACATTTAGCTGGTATGTGACACCAATATTTTTTCTCGGTGCATCAGATGTGTCTTTTTGAACAGACTAATGAGTAAAGATAGAAATAAAAGAGCAACTAGGCTAAAAAAAGATGGCTGTATGTTTACACAATCATGTAACAAATGATTTTATATCCCAGATAAATATATTTAGTTATTGATTTGAAAGGGAAAAGTTAATACATAGCAACATAAATTTGTGGGCTTTGTGATAGAGTTTTAAATTGTATAATTGGTATCGGCAAATACAGCTGCAACACAAATATCGAATATCGGTATTGGCTCAAAAAAATAAAAATAAAACAAATTTGGTCCACATCATACTCTGTTGGGCACCCAAAAAAGCTTTACACCAAGGGACTATTCAGCCTATCACACACTTTCATACACTGTGTACATAGACACTGGAGGCAATCTGGGTTAAGTGTTTGACCCAAGAGCACAACAGTATGCTCTGGAATCAAACCCCCAACTGGGTCAGGGCAACCAAACCACACCTTTGTTTCCTGTGTGGGGTTTAATATTTTTTCTCTTTTTTCCATTTTCTTTCATTTTTTTTCATCTGGTTTAGTCCTTTTTTAAATCCTGAGCTAGTCTTTTTGCAGTAGTCCTGGTGTAATTCTGGTTTAGTATCCGACAAGGTCCATATTTAGGATCTTATGCATTGAACATGTTAAATGCTAGCAGCCAAATGAATCCCATGAATTACATCACTGTTTTTAGTATGTACTTACCCCGGTGCTATTAAGGAGGGCTACACAGAGACAACCCACTTCTTTAACCCAATTAAAAGATTTTACTGAGGTCAGCGCTGAGCCATTGATTAATTAAATGATACTCACAGTAAAAGTAGCAGCAATTAGAAATACCTGAACTAAATGGACACAGAGGGAGGTTTGACCAGATAAGAACATGGAGATTTTTTGTACTTTAAGGTAATTAGACAGGCCACAAAGCCACACCACTATGTTGCAATCATTCTTTTTTCATGTGGTATCTAGTCAAACATTGTCTGCAAATTTGTAATTAATCACAAATAATCAAGTATGCATGAGTTACAGTTTCCTAGAGGTGCCATTTTGAGGACTTTTGATCCAAACGATTTAATATTTGAATTTGAATTTTTGGTGTAAATTGCTATTGAAATGGACCTGTTTTATCATTCTGAAACCCATGGATTGAGAAACTTATATTTGAAACTTTATGATGTAAAACTAATTTCCCATGATGCCATGTTTTTGTAAATGAACGCATAGTCCTGTTAAATTAGAGTACATGTAAACTGCTCTTCGTCCCATCCCCATATTTGCAAAGATAGCCCTTGGCAACCTATGAAAAACCTATTACAAAGAAAACGTCTTATTGCTGTTTTTGCCACCATTTAATCCAATTACCATCTAACCAACAAACAAACATTCGGTACACATTTTTCTCGTTCATTGCAAAATTATGCTACGTGGTGAATTTAGCGGCAGCAGGGGGTCGTCAGCTGCCTGTCACCTCCCCCATGGCCCCTCCCCCTCTGGTCCCCCTCTGTCCTCACCAGGGTTAATGGATCTGCTCGAGGCATCCATCCAGAAAGGTGAAAGCAGTATACACTTTTGATCAAATATGGGTCAGTCGCAAAAAGCCTTAACTGTTTTGGAGTGCCCTGCCACAATGGGGTTGTTCGGTCTCCATCCTATAACATTGTGGTGTAAAACGTGTACATGTAATGGATCACTTGTTTGTTTGTTTTTTAAGCTAACACAACAAAGAAATATCAAATAATAGCAGATTTATGAAATTTCTCCTTGTATTATTATGTGCCTCAGTCAAATTGTAATTCAAGTTAATTCAATTTTATTTATATGGCACATTTAAACACAACTTAAGCTGCCCAAAGTGCTTCACGTAAAAAGTCAACAAAAAACAAATATACAGATAATATGATACAAAGAACAATAGTCAACAAAAACAAATATACGGATAATATGATACAAAGAACAATAAAACACCAAGATATCCTGTCTAGCTAGAATTAAATGCCAGGGAGAAGAGGTGGGTTTTCAGTGTAGTCTTAAACTGCGTTACAGACTGTGAGGATCTGACAGGCAGAGGGCGCTGTTCCATAGTCTGGGTGCTGCTACAGAAAAGGCTCCGTCACCTCTGGGTTGCAACACTCATTTATCCCGTATTTATTTCCAACCACCTCCAATTGCTCCGTCACACTAGATATTCATGCTAAGGCAGGTGAAGTGTTTTGCTCAAGGACACAACACGAGTATGCACTGGCAGCTGAGAGCCTTCTGGTCATAACAACAATTTTCTTTTGGCAAAACAAACTATTTTAACCTTCCCACTTTTGCTTATTTGAGCCTGATTGTATGACAACATTGAGAAAATCTGTAGTCTGGTCATTAAAACCATAAAAAGATAATGTGGTAGTAGGGTCTTCTAACTGCTCAATAACATGTAAAAAAAATCCAACTAAATCTGTATTTCATTGGCTGGATGACAGTATGACATCTCATACTACAATTAAAGGTACATATGATTCTCCACTGTTCTGCACATCTGTCAGCCTGCCATTTCTCTTGTGTGTCTTTGTTCATCTGCGCCGCTGGAATAATAGCAACAAAAGAGACGCGGATTCTTTTTTAAAGCTCTATTTTTGCTGCAGAGAGAGTATCCATGTAAGAGATTATAAAGCAGGAGTGGGTGTTAAAAAGAAACAGGCACAGAGAAGACAGCAGGAGGAGGAAGAGAAGGAGAGGTGAGAGCTGCAGAGCCAACAGTGTCTAGTATGTATATGGCATTGAGTGTGCATTATAGGCAGGCACTATCCTCTATAACACAAGTACGGATGGCTGCTGTGTTAAAATTGCACAGAATCAACCACAAAGATGGGCTTCAGGTGGGGTTGGGTTTATGGTAAAAGCAGTTCCTCTCAGCCTTAAGTTCATGAAAAGGTTTTTTAGGGTCATCATATCCATCACAGTAGATATAATGTAAATAATCATGAAGGAATGGTCAGTGAGCATATTACATATTACACCGTGGTCAGTGAGAATTGCATTATTATTATGGATTATTTTGTAGAACCGCACAGGTAGTCCGGCAACAGTTAATCTGCTCTTTATCACTACGCGGGAGCAACGCCATAGCAACGAGTAAACACATGAACTACTGTTAGGAGGGACTAGCTTCAACTAAAACAGAAATAACCAATGCTTTGAACATCCACAGACAGCTAAAACGTTGTCAGATTCAAAAGTGAACTATTTTCAGATGGTGGCACCATGGTATAAGCGGATTAAACAAATAGGAGCAGTGCGTTACACAGTTTTAACGTACACGTTCTAGACTCTGTGTCAGCGCGTTAAAACAGTGTAACTCACTGCTCCTCATTGTTTAATCCTTACTAAACCCCCTTTTTTTTGTTAAAGCCCCACCACGTAACTTTTAGCCAAAAAAAAGAAGAATAAAAGGATGTGTTTTTTTTTATTTTGCATGTTTTTATTGCACTGGAAAAGTTAGAAAAACATGTGTCCTTAACGTGAATGGGCTTGCATCTCCACCATCTCCTTGGAAATGTTTCTTTGGCTATAATATTCCATAGTGTGGCTCCATGGAAAATGTTCTACGGTTTTAACTTTTTATTTTCGCAGAATTATACAGGTGATATGCCACCTCCAGAAAGTTATGCAGTGTTACTTTAAGAAGTCCCTTGTTTTTGTTAAGCATTATAAAATATGCAACTCCATAGTATACCGCCATACTGTGCCAATTCTGCCAGATGGAGAACTTTGCTGTTTTTGCAAATACTTAGTTTCCTGTGATATGGACTATTGTGTTCGCCAACACTGCAGTATAGATTTTTTTCTCATATATTGTGCATCCCTTCTGTGAATGACTAATATTGCATGTCTAAGTGTTTGTAAGTGTTTCTGTACTTGTATCCAAACCTCTCCAAGCGGTGCCTTGCTTCAGAGAGAGGCCTCTTCAGTTCACTCTACATTCATTCATTCATGTCTGCTTGTATACAGTTTGTGAGCTGCTCATCTCCTCTGCGTCCCTATCACTAATGCAGCATCCATTTGCATACTGTTTGATGTGGAGTTAGGAGACGTTTAGAGGCTCCCTGTTTAACAACTGTGTCAAGTGTTTGCTGCGTCTATTTACTTCTACAACAACATCAAACAATGCACACGGAGAGGCCGCCGTGATGCTCATGAGGTGCTAGCAGAGGAGAGGAAGGAGGTGAGGAAGAGGAAAACGGGAACCGAATGAGACTCGAAGAAGCCTATCTTATGCTCCGTGTTCAGGAGGAAGTCTAGTGAAGGTAGATCTGAATAGACAAGATGTACACTCTGAAAATGATCTGTTTATTTTTTGAGGTTTACTAACGTGTTACGGGTAATGGAAAACTGCAGCGTACCATTCATCAAACTTCCTTCATTTGGTTTGAAAGGACAATGAAAATTACCAAAACATTGAAGCATCCAGACCATTGCTAGCCATTTGCATATAATGATAAATGTTTGGTGGTGCCCCATTGAAAGCAAAAACATCTGGGGCTCTGTGGGTCCTCCCCAGGAAGTTTTGAAGAAAAGTTATGTAGTCTAATGAGGCTCATCTGGTCTTCCGTTTAATTTATTTTAATAGATTCTTTGTTCAGAACAAGGTTTAGTTTGTTTTCATACCTGACAGTTTCAACTGCTCGCTAGCGCTCTTCCTCAGAGTGGTCACATGATGTTGCTGTGATGTGACCGGTCAGATGATTTTAACAGGTTTTGGTGCTGGCTTCCTACTGGTAGGGGCAGGGCGACAATGCTTAAAGCTTTGAACCGGGATGAGGGGGCTTTTTTAATCTCACACACCTGGGACACTGTCCTAAAGAAGTCGGACTGCAGATGGTGCTGTTGTCTTGTCTTCACCAGTAGGAAGACGGCACCAAAACCTGATTTAAACAGATCAGCTGACTGGTCATAGGTCAGCAACAGCAACGTCATGTGATCACTATGAGGAAGACTCCTAGAGAGCAGTCGAAACTGACAGGTATAAAAACAAACTAAACCTATTAAAATAAAAAAAAGAAAAGTAATTTCCTGCATTCTGATTCATTTTAGATGTAATATTATGTAATATTATTAGCAACTCATTACTCATTTTACTGTAAGGGCCCCCAACAGTGTTCCTGCGCCGCCCCTACACCAGCACTCACACTCAGCCCTCACTCTCTTCTCTGCTCTTCAAAACTCTCCCAACTGTGCCCGTGATGTGATGTGTCTGTTAAAAGTGCTTCTACAGTGATACTCCCCATGCACATCTCAAACACGCCATGGAGTGAGATGGAGACAAAGACTCGAGTCCTGGTTTAGAAATGAGCCCTGCCACAAGAAATAAAGACAAAATAGGCCTGCTGTATGAGTCTGAGGATATATAGAATAAGACTTTGGCTAATAATCATATGGTGCAAATATCATGCACATGCCTGGCCCTGTAGTTCTATGTCAGCCACCCCTCAAAAATATTTCGAGAATAAATTAGTGTTCAGAAATGTTCACAATGTAAGCTCACTAAAGATGTATGTTTCACCCCTTGTAGAGTTACGCCTCATTGTGTAATTTGAGATGAATATTACTATAGTTGAATCACAAACTCTCACATATAGAAAGGTGTTTTTGTGAGTGCCGAGTTTTAATGGTGCACAACAAAATCTATTCGTGTCAAGTCAAATGAAACTGCAGATTATCATAAAAATGGCATTTAATTAAAATAAATTAATTGGATGGAAGGTTGAACAGAAACATGAAGATGCTGCTAATTTTGTTCAGTCAGAAATGAAGTTACAAAAACAACAGAAATCGTTGTTATTCGGAAATTTGCATGCTTTATTGACAACAACTAAATATCAAATTGAATCATTACATTCCAGGCTAATTCATTAACTTCTATCAAATGAGATACTCCTACTGTATCATCATTATTTGCAACTATCAAGTCAGGACTTAAGTGTGAAAATCCAAAAAAAACACGTTCCAATCTCCAATCTCTAGGCCTGTCACATGAAGAAAATATACACGATAAACAATAATATTGAAACTAATCTATGCCACTGATACAATGGACAAGACAAGGCAAGTTTATTTGCAGAGGAGAGACTTGTACTAACCCTAAAGCAGGACTATCCCCCCCAAAAATTCTAAAAACATGAGCTGCAATAAATGAATAGCAGATTGAGACACTTTAGTTGTTAGTGTGTTTCTATAATGAGTCATAAAAGTTATTTATTCAACCCTCTACAGCTCATATTTTATTGTAGTACAGAAAAATACCAAAAAGTTCTCCACTAGTGCACAGAAAAAGCACCCGTGATAAATATTGACCCACAAAAATTACTGTTCCATTTAGCACAGTGGTGGATGAAGTACTCAATTTTGTTACTCAAGTAAAAGTACAGATACAGAGGCAAAAAGTTACTCAAGTAAAAGTAAAAGTATCATATGAAAAAAAAGCCACTTAAGTAAAAGTATTTAAGTACCCGCTTAAAAATGTAAAGAATGTGTAAGAGTAAAAAGTTAATGGATTTCACTCTAGTGTTTAAAGTGTTAAATGTAGTGATATTGATTTAAAAAAAACATATTTTGGTCAGTGGTAACAATATGAAAAAGTTTCTAAATTTATCTAATTAATTTTGTCAGGATGTTACAACGCATGGTAAAAATAACACCTCAAATCATATGAAAAGTACTTTTTACTTTCAGTTCAGTTAAAAAATGTAGTGGAGTAGAAAGTACAGATACCTGCTCTCAAATGTAGTGAAGTAAAAGTATCCTCTGTAAAATACTATATAAATATAAAATCCCCTGTACTTTACTACATGTACTTCATTACCTTCCACCACAGATCTAGCATGTACTGAATGATAAGTCGATATAGTAATTATCATGACAGGCCTAAATATCTCAGTTTTAAGCACCTATATACGTCTTTATATAGGGACACATACATATAGCTTAATGGAAGTTTTGCCATGATGAATATGTTACCATTACAACTTTCTTGCCTGTTTCTGTCACTCCTCCCTCTGTACAGTCCAAAAGAGGCTGGTGCACACAGACATTTGGAGAGATCAGAAGAACAGAGTGTGCTGTGTGGAGTGAGGGAGATAAGAGCAGAAAGGTGAACAGCCACACTTGTCACAGCGATGCAGTCTGCGATTGGGATTGGAGAAGTTAATGGAGTCAAGGAAGGCAGGGGGACCACGGCACCTATGTTTCCAATATGTGCCTATAGGGAGCAAGACGGCACTCAAGATCCTGTAGCAAGTTTGCTCTCTGATAGGAAGAAACAAGGAAACATGCATTTAATTATTCAAGTCGATTTAATGTTACATTTTAGTAGAAGTAGACACAGGGTAAAAAAATATCATTTTTAGGATTCAAATCAGTTTTATTGTGAATTGAAATAATGAATGCAAACTTTTTATTTTTATTTTTCTGAAGTGCAGTGTTTCTCAACCTGTGGTATACAGGTTCCTCTAAAGTATTTGATCATCTAAATGCATTGTATCCACATTTTGTCCAATTTTGGATTATTACCAACGGTCTAGACTTTAGTCCTATTTTAGAACCAATTTTGCCTTAGTTTACGTGAATAATCTTGTTAGGCCTGGTTTAGATCTGTTGGTACTCAGAAAGCCTGATATTTTCCTAGAGGAAATCACAAATCAATATGCAAACATCCACATGCAGACTGATGCTGTCCAGTGATGTTACCAAAAGAAAAAAGAACCCATCAAGTGACAGTTTCCTGGTTCATATCTTTCTGATTTTAACACAAAATCAATGAGACAAATGGTTGTAGTTGTGGAGTCATCTGCTGTCATGTCCCTGACTTTGTTCCATATTTATATCCATCATTATGCACAGTGTGTTTCTACAGCGACCCTCAGCTGTCAATCACGTGGTCTGTGTTTGAGATGTGTCCACTATAGACAGGTGCCTCTCTGTTTGGACTCAAGGACAAATGGTGAGTGAAGGCAGGTCATTGGAAAGTAATGAGGCACAATCTGGGAGCCATCTCAGCAGCAGTCGGCCCTGTCAGCTCACAACAACAGGCTCTAAAAGCGAGATTCTATGAAGTACTAATACGAAATGAAATTGAATTAAAATAAAGGTTTAAACGCAACAGATTCTCAGATTTTTCAAAAGCATTTACAGCATTTTTGTTAATTGCACATTTTTGCTATTGAACTTTGCATATGGTTTCGTCTTCAAATGAATTAAATGATATTTACCTTATCCTCATTTAAAAAGACTTGTGTGTACAGTATCTCTATACCTCTCTTCTTTTCAGACTATAAACACTATAGAACCAAAAGGCATTATATAAGTGAACATTTCAGCAGCTCACAACTCCATCTAGAGTTCTAACTAGTTATTACATGTCACACGGTGCCTGGTGGTGTCCCCTGCTTGTCTCCATCAAGGCAAGTTTAATGCCATAATGTGGAACTTCCCAGGTAAGAAAAGTTAGTATTAAGATTAATGACAGCACATCTACAACTAAAACATTCAGTGCATTTTTACATTTTATTTCAATATACAGTGCCACTAGAGATGACACAATGACTAAAGGAGGTTTCTTGCATGAAACTTTGCTTTGAATCCAGGACCCTCTTACTGTGAGGCTGAAGCACTAAAATCGCTGCTTCACCTTTCCTCCCGTGCTCACATATCCCCAGGGGCCCCCGTACCTCTGTTTGGGAAACACTGCCCCTATATACCCATAAGAATAGAGCCTTTTTACTGTTTTTACATGCCCTGGTTTTGCCTTCCACCTTTGTTTATCTAAACACTTGTGCGCCCTGCCCTCTGCATCTCCCCCCTGTATAACAATGCATGGAGCCGTGCTGCCAACAGAGGCCCCTATTCTTTGATATGAGGAGCATCCAAAAGGTCTTTTGCTCTGGGCTGATACGTGTCAATCAGTTTTCCCTCTTATTTTTGTCTCTCGCACTAGACCAGTCCTGTCTGTCTCTCACCTACAGCCATACCCCCCATACACCTCCCATAACCCCCCCCAATACACCCCCCACCCC
>JACM01037998.1:0-12732 GCA_000787095.1 Periophthalmodon schlosseri
GCGGGAGCTGGAATCGTACCACCAACCCGTGGGTCAACACTGAGGATGAGGCTGGTCAAGCGGGTTAAGTGTCTTGCCCAAGGACACAACGACAGTATTCAGTTGCGGGAGCTGGAATCGAACCACCAACCTTCGGATCCACAGACACACGAGTCTGCCTTGCCATAGCAGGTATCTTTATTTATTTCGGTGCCATACGAACTTTAAACCACAACATGTTACGGCTGCTTTTGTTTATTTATCAAATTTTAAAAATGAATTTTCAGATCCAGCACAGAAAAACCAGGCCAATAAAGTGGAGAAGGTGAGAGAATGAACCAAAGTAAAAGTACACAACACTGTCCAGTTAATGGCTTTCACATGAAAAAGTGTCCCCTGGATTTGAACCACCCGACTCAAACTACTTTTACCTCTGAAAATCTGTTTTATTTGGTTTTGTTTACCGCCGTCGTGCGACACTGCAATTTGAGGCTGCTAAATTATTTAGAGAAAAATATGCAAATGAAGAGAAAATGGAAGCTACCTGGACAACAGCGCTGAACGGAGTCTCTGCCGCGCGCGCGGGGTTCACGTTTTCAGAAGCAAAGAACGAGAACCGGTTTGAAGAAGTGTGACCGGACGCTGCGGTTCAACATTAGGGGGCGACAGAGGCTCAGTTAGTAGAGTGTCCGTCCACCGATCCGAAGGTCGGCGGCTCGAGTCCCGCTTTCGACGTAAAAACATCCCACGGGTCGGCGATGTGATTCCAGCTTCCACAGATGAACACTGTCACTGTGTCCTTGGGCAAGACACTTAACCCCCCTCGCCATGAATGTGTGAGTGAATGGGTGAGCGGTTCCTTGATGTAAAGTGTTTTGAGTGTCTTGAAGGTGGAAAAGTGCATAGTAAACATGAAGCCATTGACCGTTTTCAGCATTAGTCATTTGTATCCATAGACTGTATATATAAACAGACATAGCTAACCCGTTAGCCGCCGCGTTCCGTAGTAAGCGATCACGGGCGCACTTCCTGCTCCGTCGAATCTGGCTCCAACCGTCGCCCCCTCTGTCATACTCGTCATTTTGGCCTTAAAATGTTCATATTAACCCGCTTTACACGATCCTGGTATTTTTATTTCGCTATTTGGTCCGTAAATAACAGACAAATCAAGCACCCACTAGCCTTAGCAACAGGTTTGATTGACAGCGTTGCTAAGCGCCCGCTCCTTGCTCCAAATACGGAACTCGGCTTAAAATTGGCCCCCGTAACTGCTCCGGCCTCGATGAGCTTCGTCTGACCGGAGCCGAACGCCACTTCTTTATACGGTCTGTGTTTGTATCTTCATCTCGCTGCTTCTCTGGAGACTGGATGGAAACGTGATCCTCGCTGCATTTAAAACTCAACTAACCTTCTCGTATTTTCTCTTCGCAACTCTCCGAATATATTTTCACTTTAATCTTTAGCCGCTATATCATCGGCTCTAACAAATCAAGCGCGTGTAGGTTGGATCGTTAGCGCCGCGGTCCCGATCCAGCCCTTTCCCCTCTCTGCTCCTCTTCATCTCCTCCTCTTCGTCTGCTCCTCTTCATCTCCTCCTCTTCATCTCCTCCTCATACGCTGCGGTTTATGACCTAGCGTCCGGTCATTTGTCTGTTTACTGGTGAAGGCAGCATCTGTCTCCGAGCTCTGCAGGTTGTCGGGGGGAGGTTGTCTGCGCTGGTATCTCTCCTCTTTCATAACAAATATCATCTTTCTCTTCGCACAAAAGCTCCTCCGACTGTCCAATCTACTGACTCGCTTTCCGCAACAAAAAAAACACAAGATTGAAATTTCAAGGGCAGGTTTTTGATATAGTGTAGATATCAAAAGTACAAAGAGAGTTGGACAAAATATAATACATTGTTCTTTTAGATGTTGCATTTTTCAGATGTTTTGAATTGAGTTTTTCTCTCCGTTGACCTGACCTGTAACTTGGCTCGGCGGCATCGTCTGCTCGTCTCCATGGAGATTTATAATGTCATGCTGTAGAACATTCCATGGAGATTTATAATGCCATACTGTGGAACATTCCAGGCAAAGACACAACATCTCCATGGTGGCGGATCTGCGACCAGAGAAGTTGCAAGTGCCTGTGGCAGGTTGAACTACTCATTTTACTAAAATACAGTTGAGATAATTATATTTAATATTTAAAAATAATAAAAAATTGCCCAGTTTGGCAGTTTTTTAGGTTTAAAACTTCACTTCCTGGTTGGAAATCATGCTCGGTAATTCCATAACTGTCACTTAGCAACCATGTAGTACACTGGGCCAAAACTCGTCTAATGTGCAGAGAGATTATCATTTAACAAATAAAAATATAAGAAAACACCTTTATCTTGTTTAAATAATCGTTTCAGTAAAAGAAAAAAATGATTCTTTCATGTAAATTGTGCCCAAGTTTTGGACAGAATTCTCCCAATGTGAAGCATAGACTGTGTAAAGACGTGGACTGAGTGAGTGTGACGTCACCCACGGCGTTAAACGAAGCTCATCGAGGCCGGAGCAGTTATAGCGGCCGATTTGGAGCCGAGTTCCGCATTTGGAATTTCGACCATGAGTATCATAGCAACCAAAGAGCCAATCTGGAGCGAAGATGTTGAAGGTAACGCCCCTTCAAGCCCGCACCGTCGGTTTAGCAGGGAGCGGGCGCTTAGCAACGCTGTCAATCAAACCTGTTGCTAACGCTAGCGGGAGCAACGTCAGAGAAAGAAGGCGCCTGATTTGTGTGTTATTAATGTTAGTATCTTGAATCACGGACAAAATAGCGAAATAAAAACCCCAGGATCATGTAGAGGGTTAATACGAACATTTAAGACCAAAATGACGAGTCTGACAGCAGCAGGTACAGAGAGAGGGGCGACGTTTTTTCAATAGAAAGCGAACTGGAGCCAGAGTCGATGGAGCCGGAAGTGCACCCATGATAACTTCCTATTTGGAACGTGGCGGCTAAAAGGTTAGCTACGTCCATTAATATATACAGTCTATGGTGTGAAGTCATCACTGTGGAACTCTCTGAAACAGAACTCTACTTCCTGCAATTTTCAAATGTTTTTTTTTCAATTTTTCTTCACAAACTGCTTCTTGATCAGTGTAAAACTATAATTTATATTTACAACAGGTTTTATCCCACCAAATGAAGTCAAAAACCTGAGAATCATAAAAACCCGTCATACGCACTTTAATAAAATCTGACCCATCCATCCAGTTCCATTAGGATGGAGAGAACGGAGGACTCTGGACACGTCCTGCGCTATGGGATCATAACTGCAGCGTCCCGCCTCCTCCGGTGCTTTGTGCGCTCGCTCAATACGCCACGCGCCTCATCTAATACTAAAGCCATTATGTGCCTGTATTGACTGCACTAATGAGCAGAAAGAGCAGAGTGCGCAGAGGGCCGGCGGTCAGACAGAAACAGACTGACAGCGACGAGGGCGAGAGACGGAGAAATGGAAGGAGGGAGGGAGAATGAAACACGTAGTGATTAGTGTGACAGGCGCGGGGCTAAGGCCGCTTTTACAGCATACACTATTTTTTCATAGCTTGGCCGGGGGTGCGACTTATACTCAGATGCAACATATACGTGGAATTATTAAAATATATAATTTCACATCTTCGTCACTGTCACACTGACAACGCGGCGCGGCGCTTCATCTACCTCCGGAGTCGGCGGAGTTGTTCAGAAGCGACACCGAGGATGAAGAATTCACTGGATTTAGTGATTTGGAGTGAGATCGAGAGTTTGTTAAACGTGTTAGCTTGTTTTTTATGCTTAATATCTTACGTTAACACACCAGACATGTGTTCAGTTCGTTGTCTGTGCTTCATGTAGCTGAATAAATATAAATGTGTTACGTTAGCGTGATGTGCTGCTATTCAGCCTGTTGTTCTCTATTGTATTGTTATTATTATAACTTGACTTTAAAGATAAAATGTCTGTTCTTGGTCTTGGATTTTGTAAAATAAATTTCCCCAGTGCGACTTATATAAGTTTTTTCTTCATTATTATGCATTTTTTTGGCTGGTGCGACTTATACTCCAGTACGGTACTTACTGTACTTACCAGCTTATAAAAACATGGTCAGTGATACAGGTAAACAATGTATGAAATCCAAACATGTCAACATTCTATAGGTCAATATTTCATATACCGGTAGTTAAAATTCAGATTTCTTTTGTATATAGCAAGTTCTTGGGTCTAGTCACAAACAGAAATGATCTGGTTCAACCTTTGTGAGTTTACCTTTTGGATATTTCATGGCAAAATACAAAGCAATTTGCCATAAAATACCCCCCCAGAATCTGAAAACCACCAATAGATACGTTTATTGCAAAAGGATACGATGAGAAGTATACGGTGTGTATAAAGTGTGTAGTACAAAATTGTAGACAGGGGGTCTTTGGAGACGGCTTGTTTTTAACTTGAAAATATTTAAGTAGTCTGTAGGGTAAAGTCTGAAAAATGTGTATAGAAAATCAGACAACAACAAAAAAAACGAGGCACTCCGTCTGTTTAGAAAAGTTAAAAAAGCCTTTATTATATCTTAAGGATAAAAACATATGCGCCAATGTGTTTTGGCCAACAGCCTTCGTCAGGGCCTTTTAAATTTCCCCCAAAAATGTGACTTATAGTCCAGTGCGACTTATATACGTTTTTTTCTTCATTATTATGCATTTTTTTGGCTGGTGCGACTTATACTCCGGTACGGTACTTACTGTTTTTTTGGCTGGGGCGACTTATACTCCGGTACGGTACTTACTGTACTTACCAGCTTATAAAAACATGGTCAGTGATACAGGTAAACAATGTATGAAATCCAAACATGTCAACATCACAAAACAAACTCAGAAGTGTGTAGAGTGATGAAAAATGAGCACAGTTCAATTCAAAACAAAGTAGCATACTTTACCTTCTGAATAGAGAAAAGTCCCCAAAATGGCGCCCATAAAGTTCAAAATCACAACCATTTTGTAGTCACATTTTTAATATTTTCTGATTTTCACTCCATTTTGAAGCCATTTTGAGGACTGCAATACGTGACTATTCTAAAGTATATATTTTTTATGTTTTATTGCTACGGCCCAGACATTGACCCTTTGAACAATGATGAAAACCTCAGTTCTGGTTAATGTACTTTTTGTTTTGTTGTTTCTCGGGAATTTGAACAGGCTACTTTTACTGTTATTGTGTCCTTGGGCAAGCCACTTAACAGCGTAGACTGTTGTATGAATATGTGTGTGAATGTGTGAGTGGATCCTTGTAAAGTGCTTTGAGTGACTTGAAGGTGGAATAGCTATAAAAATGAGTAAAAAGTGAATTTGATAGAGAGTAGAACATTAAACGTATGAGTCAAAACACTTGTGAGGGGTGTGAATCTTCAAGTCTCTCAAAGCACTTTACATCAAGGAACCGCTCAGCCATTCACACACACATTCATACACCAGTGTGCGCAGACACTGGGGGCGAGGGGGGTTAAGCGTCTTGCCCGAGGACACAACAACAGCATTCATCTGCGGGAGCTGGAATCGCATCGCCAACCTGTGGGTCACCGGATCTGGCCGCTCAACCAGTGATGTTTATATCGAGCGCAGGATTCGAACCGCCAAAGTTTGAACCAGTGGACGAACGCTCTACCAACTGAGCCACTGTCAAAATGAGTCAGACTTTATTAAAGAGCCGCTTTGAGACCCAGTGAGCACATGACAGTCTTGATGATGGCTGATGCTGTCCTGCTGCGATGGAGAATTACACTGAGAGTCATCTCCACAGAGAACACACAAAACAAATGTACTTAGGATAAGAACAAACATATGGATAAACATATTGAAGAATTATGGCTTGACTCATTTACATCAACTAAATAAACATCGCGTCTGTGTAATCCCTCAGTCGTCCAGGTCTGATCGATAGAGTCAGCCAAGATGCCAATAGGTTTGAAAAAACACCCATTAAGAGGTGTATGAATATGTTGAGTATGACTCGTGTACAGTGCACACTTATTGTAGTTCAATATTATTGTAGTTCAATAGACCGAGCCTACAAACAGAAACCGTAAACAAGAGGTGTTTTGAGTCTCAGTGTAGTTAGCTCCTCCCTTCAGTTACATATAAGGCAGTGTCCAGCAGTGATCTGACCAGAGCTGAAGAAGTGGCTTGGACGAGCAGCGAAACGTCTTCACTCTTACGACTTTTTGTCCAGTTGACAGATTTAACTTTTGGCTTTTACTAAATAAACATTATGTGAATCCAATCCAGATGATTTTGTGGTAGTCCAAAGTGTAATGAAGAGAGTTGCTCACGTTTACATCTGCGTATCAGGTGTTTAGTAGAAGAAATGCACTGGTACCTGTGTTACATCTGGGTTTCACAACATTCTGTTGGCCAATATTTCATATACCGGTAGTTAAAATTAAGATTTCTTTTGTATATAGCAAGTTCTTGGGTCTAGTCACAAACAGAAATGATCTGGTTCAACCTTTGTGAGTTTACCTTTTGGATATTTCATGGCAAAATAGCAAGCAATTTGCCATAAAATACCCCCCCAGAATCTGAAAACCACCAATAGATACGTTTATTGCAAAAGGATACGATGAGAAGTATACGGTGTGTATAAAGTGTGTAGTACAAAATTGTAGACAGGGGGTCTTTGGAGACGGCTTGTTTTTAACTTGAAAATATTTAAGTAGTCTGTAGGGTAAAGTCTGAAAAATGTGTATAGAAAATCAGACAACAACAAAAAAAACGAGGCACTCCGTCTGTTTAGAAAAGTTAAAAAAGCCTTTATTATATCTTAAGGATAAAAACATATGCGCCAATGTGTTTTGGCCAACAGCCTTCGTCAGGGCCTTTTACCCTACGGACAACTACTTAAATATTATAGTGTTCTGGTGTAAAGAAACTTGCCGAAGTTCTTCTGGTTGTTTATTTTCTGAACACAAGTGCTATTGTAGGTCGTAACCCACGCCAAAACAAGAGCAAAACAACAGCAGCCTCAAATCACTAGAGCCAGTCTCCAAAACAAACCAGTAACTGACCAATCGAACATTCACATAAACTTGTCGGCAAAGCAACCAAGAGTCACGTAAAAAAGCAGCTACGTTAACAACACATGAACAGTTAGAAGAACAACAAAAGGTGTCGACTCTGAACTAAACGCAAAATATCAGATCAGATCATTACAATACGTTCGAGATGTGTTTATAGACTGATGCTCTGATGTCATTTTGTTGCGTACTTTTTACCATGGCAATTCATTCGTGACTCAGTAAAAGGCGTCTGACATAAAACCTTTAACGGATGAATGGACTCTGAAGGTCCCAGGTTCCAACCCGAGCACCGGTGGGTCCTTTCTGTGTGGAGTTTGGTAAATGGTCATTTTTATGCAGCGCGTTTCCACCTTCAAGACACTCAAAGCGCTTTACATCAAGGAACCACTCAGGATTCAACTGTGGGAGCTGGAATCGCACCGCCAACCTTCGGATCAGTGGACGAACACGCCAACTGAGCAACTGTCGCCGCTCGCGTTTGTATGTTTCTCCCCATGTCCGGTGGGTTTACCAATACTATACTATCCATGGGTTTCTCTGTTGCCATAATGATCGACAATTATAAACAAAATATCCCATTTTTTAGTGGTGAAAAGTGCTCGAAATGGCGTCCAAAACAGGAAGTTGAAACCCAGTTTAGTTCATATGCTGGATGCAGCTTCTCACACTGAACACTGCACATAAAACACACCAAAATTATGATCTTGAAATTATCACTGTCCCATTACTTTCCCCAAACTTTTTCAAAACAATTCTTAATCTTATTTGGCAAATCGTAGTTCACATAACAGTTTGCTGCAGTGGAGGAAGGGCAGAAGGGAATTATGGTGGAAATGATCTCCCCAAAATGAGAAACAGCGCAAGGAAATGTCGGATTTGGGAATAGCTGAGCAGACGGAGCGGAGCGGTGCGGTGGCGTTTTGTTGGGCTGTGAACGTGGAGGGAGGAGGGAGGCGGCGTTCTCCCCAGAGCCGCTGATAAATCACAACTATCAGGCAAATCGCTGTATAAGACATGAGCTACGACACGAGAGGCGGGCGGCATCTGCTGAGGCCCGCGCCACCCAACAGCACCCTCCTCCAGCTACGCGCCGCAACGAGATCCATAAAGCATCCGCACGTGTCCGCTGGCGTCGCCCCCGGAGACGCACATCTGTAATTATCATCTGGATACAAGGCTGCGCACGCCTCAGATAGTCACGTCTGCGGGCCAGGACGGAAGAGAGTTGTTTTTTTTTTTTTTCCTGTGAGTTGTGTGACAGACGGGATTGGGTTTGCAGTTAAGGAATGTTGTTGGTGTTTTCGGAGCGTGACTTGACGGTGCAGCTGTTGGTGGAGCCACATATCACTGACTGTCAGCTTCAGAATGAGCAGATTCAAAAACATGCTTTGAGTTAGAAATGCAGGTATTTAATGTAGGTCACTGTTTGATATTTAAAGAAAAAATACAAAGGGACGCTATGTAATGTGGAGGGTCTGAAAGCTTCTGTTCTCCATGGAGATGTTTTGCCTGGAATGTTCCTCGACGTGGCATTAAACTTAGCGGCCTCCTATACCCATTTTATATACGATTCATAGTCAGTTTTATACCCTATAGTTTTGTTTATTAGTAACTTTATAAAATATTACTTTCGGTTACTTAAAGGTCAAGGTTTCCTCAAACAGTAAAAGCAAAAAGTAGAAGTGAAGATGTTTCGTCGCTCATCCAATTTCATTCAGTTTTTCTCGAATGTTCCACAGCATGGCATTAAATCAGACGTATTCTGCAAAATGTACTTTTCAGAAGTTTTAACTAAGTTATAGTTGTTTTTTTCTCATTTACCCTCTCGAAGTTGTTTTTGGAGCCATTCATTCAAGACGCCATATTGCCAATCAATCCCTGTTTTGACTGTCCCCGATACAGAACCATGGTGACATACTTATTTCGTTCTCCAATCTGATTTTCTTAATCGGTGATACACGTAGGATTCGGCAGCTTCGACAGTCGTCATTTTGGTACAAATGAAAAACCAAAAAACCCACTTGATGCTAGCGTGATCTGCAGATGACAACTACACGGCTCTTTCTTGTGATGACGTTTACGGCAACGTCAGCTCCCACTGGAAACCGCAGTTTTCTAACGCGGAAGTCAGCAAACTCGTTTCTTTTATCAAGTCATTTTAGATGAATATTTCAATTTAAAATGTGCAAATTACAACATGATGACCCACGGGTGTCGTAGATTATAACTATAGAGACTTATCTAACACTTATCTTATCTTAAACTTATCTAACATGCATTTATTGTTCTAACAAAACTGTAGAAAATCTCAGGCAAAGCAGTAACATCTCCAAGGAGACAAGCAGGTAGCGAACCCTCCTCCAAAAAAACGTGACGTATTTGCACCTTTTAGTGAGTGAATAAATATCTTTGTTATATGAATCGACTGACTGTTGACTTACTATATCACAAATAATTAGGTAAACCAGTTCATAATTGCTTGGGGCTGACTTTATATTTATCCTAAGATGACTGTTTGAATGCATTTGCAGTTGGAGTCATTTACATCTCCTTCTGTGTTTGTTTTGTTTGTTTCTGCGCTGTCAAAAGTGAATGTGCGGAGATGGAGGGAGGCTTTCTGACAGAGCGCTGCCCGGAGGGACGCACAGCTATATTTTATTCATACTAATTAGCTTCTAACTAAATTAACTTCAGCCCCATAATTAGCGAAGGAAGACGTTTTTTCTAATGCGCAGCCTCCTTGACTCCACCACGACGCGCAAATGAAATATGGATGTGTGTGTACAGCTGTCTACAGGAGCCGAGTGATTATGAATATCATTTACATCACTCTGGTGTAGGCCTAACGAGATGTACGCAGACGATGTTCTGATTTAACAAAGTGGAGATGTGAGAGGAGGAGCCATTTGCGCAAGACATCACCAATTACCTTATGACGAAATAATAGGATTTAAGAGTTTAAGAACAAGGATATGACTTTGAAAAAAAGATATTGTGGCATTACGAGTGGGGACAAAGGCTGTGTCCGAATGTCTCCCCTAGCAGCTCACTACACTCGGGTCACGTGAAAAAAGTCTAAAGGCTAAACTCTGATAAAACGTCATTTCTGTCATAAATAATGGTCAGATTCAAGTGGCACAAGTATTTATGGACTAATAACAATCAAACTAGTTTTTGTCAAGCTCGATCTCACGTAAACAGACTGGATTCGTCATCTTTTTGTCTGAAATATGGAAATTATCGCTCTTTTAACCACTCCAGCTAAGGTAAGCGGCTAACGCTAGCAACTATCTGCTTCATTCAGTCGTGTTGTGTCCAGTTAAAGACCCGCCGCTGTCCTCTGTAGTTTTTCTGACTCCCCAATGCATTGTGGCCTATATTGACCAGTCTAGTGACCACACTACTTTTCAAGGTGCATTGAGGGGAAATTTTGAGTGCAATATTTTCTCACCAACTGGACATTCGGACACCTCTAAAAATGGCGTGACCCCTAAATAGTGCCCGAAGTAGGAAATAGTGTGGACATCCGGACACAGCCATAGTAAATAAAACATAAAAAAAAAAAACAGGTTAGAACAGGTTGTATTCAGTTCATTTGAGCGCGAATCTATTTACTTGTGGCAGCAGCAGCAGGTTTGCAGCTTGGTCTTTGCTCCTGCCAGTGCTGTTGTTGTGCCTTTGGGCAAGACACTTAACACCGTTCCCATTGTCTGCATGCATTGGTGCGAATGGGTTAAAGGTTCCTTGTCAAGCGATTTGAATGCCCCGCAGGAATGGAGCCGCTCTATGTGACCAATTATTATATGACCTTTGACATTTCACCTCTGTTTAATTTTAACCTTCCAAATCAATGTCTCAGGAATGATCTTTTTATTATCTCTGCCCCTCTTCCTGTACAGAAAGAGGAGGACTTTTGCAGACGCACTTTAGTCAAGTTCTTGGTCAAAGCGACAGAAATGAATACAGAGAACCAGGACGGAGATTACCCCATTTCTTAAAGTGATTTTGCTGGCGGCAGAGCAAGAGCCTCGTTAAAATGTATTTGAATTCGAAACACTTGTCAGAGTTTTATAAAGAGCGACTTCATCTTTTTACGATCACACCTTTGAGGGAGATTAGTCAGGTGGAGTATTTTTACAAGAACAGAGATCAGTCACAGAGCAGGACAGCTCACATCATTATAAGTAACACTGGGCTGGTTTCACACACAGACTGTACAAAGAAGTGGACTGAGTGAGTGTGACCTCATCGAGACCAGATTTTATGAAAGCGATAGGAATTGGAGCCAAGTTCCATATTTGGAATTTCCGACCGCGAGTATCATAGCAACCAAAGAGCCAATCTGGAGTGAAGCTGTTGAAGATAACGCCCCTTCCCGCCCGCAACGCTGGTTTTGCAGTCAATCAAACCTGTTGCTAACGCTAGCCGGAGTGACCTTGTGGAAAGAAAACGTTATTAATGTTCATATCTTTATTTACAGACCAAATAGCGAAATAAAAATACCAGGATCATTAGAGCGGGTTAATACAAACATTTTAAGTTTTAGTCTGACAGCAGCAGTTACAGAGAGGAGGGGCCACGTTCTTCAATGTAAAGTGAATTGGAGCCAGAGTCGATGGAGCCGGTTAATGGTGGTTCACAAACTCAGGACAATCCATCTTGACGGGCTCCAGCCGCTGGTGGGCCGGAGACTGGACCAATCACAGAGCAGCATAAAGGTTTGGGTGGAAGCCAAAGGCGAAGCTCCAAATCGAACCAAAACAAACATGGCAACGCCGGCTCACATACTTTAGCCTGTTTTAGATTTGATTTGAAAATACAACCTTTTTTGTGCAGAGGGAAGCGCTTGTGCATTTGCTTCTAAACTCAGCGAGCCTCTTCCTGATATTTTGTTCCGTTAGCTATCTGGTAAATTCCCTGTTAACCTCAGGCCACGTGTCAGCATCACTTCACTTCCCTTCATTTGGCGCTCTCCTCTTCATCACCCACTCATCGTCTTCGTCTCCCCCGCGGCACATGGCTCTCACCTCTACGGAGGGGGGCACTGGCTCGGGACCAGCCCCCCGCACAGATGTCCCGCGCGGGGGATGACTGCATGAATATGGAGCCTCTTGGGTGATATCTGTGTCGTCTTTCGCACCCCTTCCACCCCTCCATCGCCCGGGGCCTGTCTTCACTCCATCCTTCACCTCCAGATGGGAACCCGTGGCCCCCGGCTCTGCTCTGTCATCGGGATACAGGGGGCCCCGCGTTTAGAAGCATTACTGTAGGGCAAATCAGGTTAATCGTAATGCATGGGGAAGAGGAAATGAGAAACACAAAGAAAATGGACTATATATTGTTGGACGTCTAGGGGTCTGGACTGTGGCAGACAAAAACATTTTAAATTCCATGAATACTCTTGGCAGTTGCAGTGAATAAATCGCCAAAGGTCCTGATCTGTTTTCGCTAAATTGTCTCACTTTTTAGCCTTTGACCAAATTATAATGTTTCATCATTAAAGGGCTCAGATTACGCTATTTTCTGGTCTATGATACAACGTTGTTTCCTCATCACAAACCTACACAACACAACACTACACTACTACACTACACTACACTATGCAACACTACACTGCGCTACATTACACAACACTGCACTACGCTATGCACCACTACACTACACTATG
>KN474377.1:1129-22887 GCA_000787095.1 Periophthalmodon schlosseri
GATACTATGTCAAATAATATGCCTCCTCTGATTTAGATTTCAAGGTTATATTTTAAATTCAATCGTTGTCGATCAATATTACATTTTATTATAAGTTACAATAACTTCACTAGGAGCATGTAAATACTGGCAAAAAACAGACAAAGAATGGCCGGCCAGGGAAATCAACTTTAATGAGCGTTTAACCATGTTATAACAGTTCCCTCCCATCCCATCATTAACCTACGCTGAGTTGTATTTTGAATGATTCATGCACGTTTGAGTAATCCTGCATTTGAGGCTTGAGTTCTCAGAAAATTCCTGTCACAAACTCCTCTTTCATGTAGGTTCTTGTGATTTAAAATAATAGCTTACTGGAGGTAAGTCAACTGCATGATTCCATGGAAATATATGGTCGTTAATACCATATGGAACATTCTCTACAGAGAAAGACATGTTTTTTTGTCATACTGTGGTCTATCATAGCCAAAGGAACCACATTTTCATGGAAACAAGAGGGAGGATGCCCTCCTACAGGCCAAATAAGAGTCCGTTTTGTGGAGATGGAAGCCCGGTCAGAGAATGATGCATATATGTTTTTCAGTGCAATAAACACAACTAACAACACTATTTTTTGGCAAAAAATATACTGGGGCTTTAAGAAAACCATACTCAGGTTATATCAGTAGGGTTCAAAAAGGCCACATACCCTCAAAAAAACAAAAAACATGCACAAAAATCTGCAACTTTTTATGGTGATATTTCACAATGAAGAGGTAGGGCCTATGAGTTCTGCCGTTTTCAATTTATTTATTTATTTTTCACAAAAAACTAAATGCAATAGTATGATCTACATACCTGAAAATGTCTTATTGTTTCAGTATTGTCAAGCTAAAATGTTTTGAAATCATTTTTATAGTGGCTATGTAACTGCAAGTCCATTAAAACCGAATGTGGTAAAACATTAAACAATACAAAGTATAACCTGATCCAAAGTCTGAAACCAATTCAGAAACAAAATTATATCCGTCCTTCTGCATATGGAGGTCGAATCACATTTAAAAGGTAGCTATAGGCCTACTTGTTTTCAAAATAAAATAGAAAAAAAACTAATCAATACAGTACACGGGGCTCAGAAAACACATGTATTGTATATAATGACCCCATCCCTGTAATGAGGCCAGCGCTGGTGGCCTTTAGGCATGACCTCTCACTTCTGCACAATAGCATTTCTAACAGTATTTATGCACTATCCTTAGGCTTAGTGCTATACCCATTTATAGTCCATATCTAATAGCTCAGTCACACCATAGGGAAACGCTTAGCCCCATGCTGCTTTGTGAATCACTGCCATAACAACTGTGATAAGGGAAGAATCTAGGCCAGGTTTTAATGGACAGTAGCTCAGGGTGTCTGCATGTGATGGAGAGATGATTTTTCTAATGCTGCAGTCTATAGACATTTACACAGTAGCTGCAATAAGTATTTTGTTTATTATTAGCTTGTAGTCCAGTGCCACAGTTATTATCCTGTCTTATAAGTGCAGATTAGAATGGTGTGGATACTGTGTACGTTAATACACAGAGGACAGAGTGTCAATATAGATTAACTTAGAGCGGTGACTGTGTCTGTGAAGGGAGATAGTGTTAAAAGGAAAAGAACGTTTGGCATATTTCTAATCAACATTAATAACATGAGAAAAAACTTGACTTTTTGTACAAAGCTACCACCAAGATGTTAATTCCACTATCTCAAGAAATGACTAGCAAAAACAACAATTTTCCTCGGTACAGACTGTATTAAAATGGCATTAAATGATTTGGCTGCTAATGCATTTACCTCTGTAGAAACCTGCAAAATATTTTAATGAACAAATTAACCTGCCTTATTACTTTAAAATTGTATGTTGATGTCCATTAATAATTGAATCCATGAACTAGTAACTATTCATTGCACTGATTGCATACAATACTCTTCATCAACAGCATTATCAATTATGGCTCTGAAGACAGTTTATAAATAAACTGACAACATTAAGTGAAAAGTTGAGATTGTTCATCTATATTAATTCACTGACTGACTGAATACCACAGGAATAAACGACTGTGGGTGGATTGAAACCATTGCAGGATAGGACCAAATATTCTTTTTGGTGTGGAATATTCATGTATATTTACTGACCATGTCCGTTCCAGACCTCGGCCAGGTGGCACTCTCCCTCGCCCGCCTCCTTACAGTACTCCACTACATCTACCACTCTGGTCGCCGGGGTAACAGGGACTTCTGTGAGCATTTGCTGGGCATCATTGAGGTAAACTGTCAGGATCACCTGTAGGACAAAAGAAACAATATTCAATTCATGTATACATCTTAGCAGGCATTTTCAACAAGCATATTTATTGGGAATTTATGCTATGACAAGTTGCTATTTTAACTTAAATACTTTGCTTCTTTAGTGATCAGCTTTGTTTTCGCCTATAGCACATAATACCCGAGGGAAATAGGTACACTTTACGCAACAATCCATGTAAAGTCACCTTCAAGAATCCATCCATACAATTACAAAATGTGTATATGGACAAAGCTGTCTATTTTGCTTGGGGAAAAAAGGAGGCCACTACATTTTGTTTCCAAAGCTGAAAGCATTACTGTAAGTGGCCATAAAAATAATAACCTCTCCTGCGATGTCCTGTCACAGGTCCAGTGATGTCATGTCCAATTGTCAGTTGGCAGTAGACAGTTATATTTAGGGTAATCTGGGATAGTACCACAGACCTAAACATACATGCTTAATCTTTCTTCTTCCCTGTGACACACACATTTAGTTGTGCTCTAACAGTCAGCTATAGTGCGCATTAATCCTCAGTATTGTACACACCTGTTCCAGATCTGAGGCTGCATACAGGCGCACTAACCAGGCCCCACTGTGTTGAGCCTGGATTAGAGGCAGACCACCACACACACTGTAGTGACACAGCAGGGGCTCCAGCAGACCACAAGTCATTTTAAGACGGCTAATCGTGTAGGCCTTAAATACAAGGCCGGTGTAAACCACACCGGGGTTTGAATGTTTCATATAAATCATTACAGACCTTTATTGCAAATGCCACATTAGCTAAATGTATTTTTCATAACAGAATAAAAATAATTCATATGCACAGTGTCGGTCCTAGTATGAAGCCTTAGGGTACTCCTACTAATTAAAAAAAATTTGTTCTAAAACATGATAATTATATATTGTCATTTGTTTAGCAAAAACACTGAAAATGAACAGACCATAAGAATGCACTCAGTTGCACAGGCAGAAGTCTCTCAGACACCACCCCATCCTGGGTCATTCTTATTTTTTTATTTTGAAAAAACTGGTCACCCTAGCTTTACTGTGTTGCAGTTGCTCCAAAAAATATTTTTGACAGAACTAGGGGAAAAAAGCATAATTGAAAAGAGCAGATTCAATAGAACTATAGTAAATAAACTGACTAAATAAAAAATGTCAACTCCACTAAATGGGTCACGACCACACAGGGGTCACCTGAGACCCCACATAATCTAAACAGGTCAACAACCTACCAGAGAGAATATATTTTCAGAGTGAAAGAAGCAGTCGAGAACAGGTCAACATAGTAAGACTTGACTCGCAGGCTTCATATTATGTTACTCATACAGTGTTACACGTGTATATACATGTGCACTTTCAACACCTCTCCAAAGACAAACTGACAGACAACTTTTTCAAATTCCATGCATCTGTTGGTGTGTAGAATCCGTCACAATAGTTTTTTGTGGAAGAGGTCGCACAATGCACAATAGCTGTGTTGATAGGAGACAGAAATACACAAGCATTGGTTCAGCGCCCCTGGAGCTGACCCGGGTTATTTTTGGGAGGTAGAGATAGTCAGTAGGCCAGGCAGAAGGGTACAGCATGGAACTCCCTGTTTATCTCATGCAGAAAACGTAATAATACTAAATAAAGTCATTCAACTGACTTTTTTTTTTGCTCAGGCCTTGAGGCTAAACTTATAGCAGCAACTTCCTTCAAAATTGATAAAAAGGTTATTAGTCTACTACTCCACAAGTATCTGTTGCTTCAAAGTGTACGAAGTCTGGAATAATACAGAAAGGCATATCTACTGCACTACTCACAGTCTTCCGTTTGTTCCGAGTTTTGCCCTTCTTCTTCTTGGCTTTCCCGCTTTTATTCACTTTGATGTTCTGGGATAAAAGCAGCAGACGCTCCAGCACCAGGCCGAAGAAGCGCTTCATTTGGGCAGCATTGGGCAGAGACACACACCAAAGTGCGCGTGTGCCCGTCCCTGAGCATGTGCCTCCAGTTCAGAGAAGAATGGAGCTCCAGAGAGAAAGTGCAGTGCTTAGGTGAGAGGCAGAGTGAAATGTAGTTGTCAGACAGAGCAGATAGACTGAAGAGTGTGAGAGAGGAGGACAGGGACGAGCAGAGGGAGTCGCCTTACAAACAAGCAGGCCTGTTCTAGAGGAAGAGCATGCAATCCAACTGATATTGACTGATAAGATATTGCCAGACACTCTCCAGTTCGGGTGGAGCTTTTAGCCTATCTTTTAATACACTTTGTATTATGTGTTTTTATGTGACAGTTCAAAACCATTAGAGGCCTGGGGGAAACAGTGAGTCATCTGAATGAGACGAGCTGAACCAGGCCTTTGAATAGATTTGGATTAAACACGGTCACATCAGTATTACACACAGTTTAAACTGTGTCCTCTAGGGCTAGGGCTGCAATCGCAATTAAATCGAAATTGCAATGTGAAAGTACACAATTACAGCAAAAGGGAAAGGTTGCAATTCTGAAGTACAAAAATGTCCTCCACAAACAGCAAAATATCCTGTCTTATTCTGCATAAAAAACACCTATAGTTTAGATCTGTACAAACATGTTCTGAAATGTGATTCTTCTTTTAGTTTGTCAGTTCAGTGTTTCTGCCAGTTCTCCTGGATGCATTTAAAATATGAACTCTGAACAAAATCTTATTATTAAAACATAAATTGCAAATGACAGTGTAATCTCTCATTCGTCCAGGTGCGGCCCAATAAATCACAAATCTTATCACAATTGCAATGCTTGTCAGAAAAAAATCTGTTAGATATTTTTCCCAAATTGTTTGGTACATTGAGCTGTGCAACTTGCAAATACAGGTGTCCAAAATCTTTCCAGAAAAAAGTAAACAAGAATAAAAAAAAGAAAAAAAAATCAACCACTGTCCATTTTCCAGCATTGTACAGATGTCAGTAGTTGCCAATTACTGACCAAATGAAAGTGCCATCGATCAGAGACCACACTTCTCCTGAGGTCTTTTAAAAACCGGCTGAACTTTTTTTTAGCTTATCTTAATGCATCGCTGAGGCCGAGATCACACAGGGTCAGACCAGGCACCTTCACTGCACCGCACTTAAAGCATTTCACTTATTTTACTTTTACAACACACTTAAACACCTATCAATTTCTACATTTTTGTTCATTGATTGAAGTGTCCACTGGATGAGCAATACAGGCATATGGATTGGCAGAGTCCAGCAGAAGCAGTGCTAGAACCGGAGGCTGAGATTAGACACACAAACACTGATACGCACATACAGAACCTAAAGGACAGCGAAGGTCCAGTGGCTGCAGCAGTGTCCCACTATCAAACACGCAAGGTCACATGTGTGGTGCATGTGTATACGGTCCTCCATTAGACTATGTGCAAAGAGAAAACCAACAGACTGTGGGACGCCTATTGTTGTGCGATTAAACAAAGTGCAATTGTTCCCGGTCTACATAGACAGACACCACATAAATTAAAAGAAATACTGTGAAATAACAACACAGGCACTGAAGCACCGCCAGGACTAGGCAACTGCTGTCCTGGAATCAGGCCCAAGACTTTGAATGTGAGATCAACAAGCTTAGGCTAATGGTTAAAGCAGCTATAAATATGTGCATATTTAAAGTACCCTTGATGAGAGGTGGGCAATATAGACTAAACTATAAATAATATTGTGAATGTTGTTTTGATTAGGAAACATTTGCATATCGGGTAATATATATCGTCTGGAAAAAAAAATCTCAAAATGCTGCAAAAAGATCTGACTGAAAACAAAAAATGGAACAAACTTCTATAGTATAGTAAAGTAAGTGACATTTCTTCACATTTTACTGTCATTTCAAATTGCAAACTTTATTTAAACCTCAAGTAATACATTTTAATACATTAGCACATTTCTGACGGTATGCTGAAATATCATCTGATTAGTGATATAGGAAATTCATTTTTGTCAATACTGCACACCTTTACCCTTTTAATATGAACAGGTGAATTATACAAAGTGGGTGGAAATATATTCAGTAATTCTATCACAGTAAAGTTGTTAGAGAAATTCTCTAACAACATTGACTACAAAATGGTACTGTACACAATCTTAATTCTACTGCGGTGAAACGTTGAAGCTATACTATCAGTAAAGCGTCCACATTTAGATGACGCGCATTGTGTGAAGAAGCTTGCACTGCCCTCTCAGTATTTATATAAACAAAATGTCCTTCCAAGTAGTTCCAATCGAGAGGACAGCACAATCCACCCACAGCAGACAAAACAGCCCCGTTACACAGATAGGCATACTTCATCTGTGCTCCTACAACTATGTAAACCAAACAATCTGGTCTCATTCTACTTTCCTAAATGTACACATCTCATACTCCAAGGCCTGAGAGTGGAGAGAAATGGGGTCTATAGGGGAATGTATGGCTCATCAGCTGCTGTCACCAGCTGCTTAGTGCAAGGACAAATGTATACAGGGCAAGAAAGGAAAGACTGACAACCCTAATGAGATGGATATGCCTCATTTGATTTGGGCTAATTTTTAGATTAGAGCTATAAATGAAATGAAATAATTGTGTGCAGTTCTTAAACCATTCTCTTCAAAGTTTAATGTGTGATTAACTGGGCATAATTAGAGCATCTCGTCTCAACTTTAAAGGTACCATGTAGTATGCAGTGGGCCTGCTCTATGTACTTCTGGGGGAGAAATTATTTACTTAACAACTGAACCATGGCTACCACAACCAACCTACAATCTAATTTATAAAAAAGTTTCATTACAGACCCCTTGTGGCTGGGTAGGGCTTCTTTGGCACTACCTCGCACTGCCTTGAAATTCCAGATATCTCCCAAAAAGAAATATTCCCCTTTTCCTTATTCACATTATTTTATTTTTTCATTTAGAGGTCTCATTATGTATTGTCTTTCTAGCTGCTCTAGTGATTGTCCAAGGTGAGACGTTCTCCTGGGAGCTTAATGATTTTCTGTCAGTGCCATCTGCGAGAGGCCATGGCATTTTTCCAACTTCAATACACTGCCCCGGCTCCTCGTTTGTTACAGCACCCACTCCAATTAATCCTTACATGTGTTGTTAAGGGCAGTGCACTTTGAGTTGATTCTGAATTTGAATATGTGGATAAAAACAGTCCAGGAGGAAATGAGAGATTTAATAACACAGGCGTTTATAGTTGCACCAAATTTAGAAAAGTGTTGCACATGCTCTAAGAATAAAAGAGCTACCACCGCACTGCTGTTGGAGGCCAAGTCCAGCCACACCTGCAAATAAACTTCACAACAGTAAAGGATTGGGCTCACGATAGCTTAATTATTGAAAAGGAATGGCACTACATTTATACGCACATTATAGTGGTTATGGGAGGAGTAGTTGCCTTAGTAAAGTAGAGGTGGTATCCGTTGAAGTAGTAGTGGTAGTAGTAATAGTATAGCAGTAAATAAAATGGTAAAAGCACTTTATATGGAGAAAGGGACAGTGCATTCAATCACACAAACATCCATACACCAGAGTACACATACACTGGAGATGAGGTGGGTTAAGTGTCTTGCCCAAGGACACAATAACAGTATGCACCTGTAGGAGCTGGGATCAAACCGCCAACCTGTAGGTCATGTGGGTCTGACCCCTCTACCAACTGAGCTAAGGTTTGGAACGTGATTCGAACAGACAACCTGCACAGCAGTAATAGCAGTAGTAATAGTGGTGATAAAGTAGTAGTATAGTAGCAAAAGCAGTGGTGGAATGTAACAAACTAAAGGTAGTAAAGTACTGTACTTAAGTACTGATTTTAAAGAAGATAATTTTTACTTTTACTTATTTTTACACAATACATGTGAGAGCAGGTATCTGTACTTTCTACTGCACTACATTTTTTAACAGGACTGAAAAGTAAAAGTATTTTTTATGATTGTTTGAGACCTGCTGAAAAGGCTGAGTGAATTATTTTTAACACAATCATAATTTGACCAAACAAAATATACACATGAAAACTATGGATTCATTTGTTTCTGTTGAACAAAATTCAGCACAAATCTTTACCCATTTGAAGCTTTATTAGATCTCAAAATCTGCACAAAATACTTTTACTTTTTACTCTTTAAGTACATTTTAAATGGGTACTTGAATACTTTTACTTAAGTAGATTTTTTCATCTGATACTTTTACTGTTGCTTGAGTATTTTTTTTGCTCCGGTATCTGTACTTTTACTTAAGTAACAAAATTGAGAACTCCTTCCATCACTGAGCCACAGTAGTGGCAATAACAGGCAGATGTAGGTGCAGTAAGTCACAGCTGTATTAAAGTTGTAAAAACAACAAGCTATAGGCTACTGTCTGATATAAGCCTTCAAATATGTACAACAGATTCACTGATTTTTAATCTTCAAGTTTATTATGCCTTATTATGCAAACAAACAACCGTCAGGGGTCCAAAATCAGTGTTCTATCAGCTCCTGTTGCCTTTTTGGGCTGTGTGCGCACTACTTAAAACCATGACAGCTGACAGTGATTTGTACCCCCCTCCCACCCAACACACACACACAAACTCGTAAATCTGTCACTAATGTCTCTATAGGAACTGCATGTGACCGCCAAAACACGAGACCTACAAAGATTTCCATAAGCCACTGGTATATAAAAGCAATCTCCTGTGATGCTACTTTGATAGTCAGAATATTGCCAACTTCTACCAAGGGAAATATGCGCTGGCTTCTCAGATCCTGGCAGTTGATATTGCGGTCTGTTTTGCATTGAATTTTGAAGCAAGCAATGCCTTATGAAAGTAGAAAAATGCATATAAGAAAACATTTATGCATTTGGGATGAAAGTGAAAACCCAAAGGTCAAAGGTTGGGGTATAGTCTGCTTATTTTCTCCATAGCAGTAAACACAACCTTATATCTTCTTTAGTGCATTGTCCCCATCTGACAGCGGCCACAAAGAGGTGCAGTGTTTTTGGGTTGAGAGAGGAAGGAAAGGCTGTGAACAGGAACACAAATGGTTTACGGATTTCTTGGAAACCTGATGAATTGGGCAAAGTTACTATCCCTCCAAAGTCGATGTAGCTTATTTCTTTAAACTTGCATTCTTAATTTACAACAGGTTGATTTTCATGTAGTCCAACTCATGTTGGCATATTTACTTCTCATAACGAGTCATTATGATTTTAATAGAGTAATCCTGTAAGATTTTAATTTGTTTAATTGACCACTGAAGAAAGGGAGCCACAGGTGGTTGCTGGGACAATTATTGGGTCAAAACAGAAAAACACAGAAAAACAGCAATGAATGATAATATAGACCTATAGGTAGGCTTTCATTTATGCCAAGGTTATGTCACAGACTGTAAGAAGTTAAAGCCTATTGTATTACAAGTTCCTACAGTCACTTTCATATGGTCATTCATGTAAGAGCCTAAGAACAATCCTGGTATAAGAAAAGTTCATGGTCGCCTTTGTGAGTCACTCTTTATCAGAACCACAGTACAAAAGTTTACTTAAACTGGAACTGGCCGTATCTAATATAAGGCTAAAGAAGCTTATTATCTGGCGCCACTTAAGGCCGGTTGATTAAACAAATCTACAATAGGCTACCGCGTGTTGACTGAATATTCATATTCCCTGCGCGTAAAATCAATGGACACACTCACCGGTAACATTACTGCTCCAGTTGTGCGCCCCCGTTCACGTTAAAGTTTTCTTTTCCTCCCGTCTTCCTCTGCTTTCTTCTTCTTTCGTTCTTCCACTATTTACTATAACTTTGAGGTAAATGTCCATACGTCCAACCCCTCTTTCTTCTTCCAAACCGAGATCCAGATGCTTAGAAAAAGTCTACTCAACACTTTCCTCTCACAAGCCCTCCCTCTTCCTTCCTCTGGCCCAGTCTGCCGTTCATTCTCCGTAGGTACTATTGTATTCTGCACAAAATCCCAGAAAGGAAACGTGGAACCCCTGGAAACAGCTGCTGCACGGGAAATTCATTGATTTCGTCTCATTTCTGATGGCGCGTCGCTCCGGTGTGGCGCGGGGTTAACTGGGTCATCTGTCGAGACAACTCTCCTTGTCGCCGCAGGTCTCCTCCTCTTCCTCACATCCATCCTCATCGCCATTTAACAGTCGCAATTAAAAGAATGTGTGCCTAGAAAATCAATTGGGAATAAAAAACTGGCAATTTTGTTTCAAACAATGTTGTTTAAAGCGCGGGCTCCCCCATCTGGTGATTACTTTAATACACCAAAGTGCACTTGAGTGGTTTACCTTCAACTTGTCGATAGTATTTTGATTTTAAACCATGATAACTGGGACTTCCTCCAGGATTTGCAATGCTTTTTTAAAAAAAAATATGATATTGCCACAAGGCTTTTGAAATTTAATTGGATTGAGTCGATCCACAACGGTCATTGCAGGCTAAAGTTACGGATGCAGATTACGGCAGCAATCAGTCAAGCAGCAATAACTTACATAACAAATAACAACATAACAAATAAAACATATTAATATGACATTTTAATATTTTAAAAGTAATAGAATGAGACTGAAAGAAAGGTACTGTAATGGCGCCCTCTGGAGGTCACTAAAATCACACGTAAGTATTCTTACGGATGAAAAAAAAATCTACGTGACAGTATGACACAAAACGCTACTGTCATTTGTTCACCAAGGTTACTTTTGCACATGCACTTTTGCACAGACTTAAAAAGTTAGTCGATAAAACTAATCAACTGTGAATCAGCCATCGATTCTACGCGGTCTACGGTTCCATGTGACTCTGCCGGGGCTTAATTTAAATCCTTGTTTGGGAAAAAGCATTCCCCTTTATTTTTGAGGGACTCTGGAAATATGTGTATTCGGAAATTACCTGAGAGATTATAATGGTCTGTAATGGGAGTGGTCCGGTAACTATTTTTGCCTGATCCCCGAACTCATGATCACAGCAATCCAGCAGCTACTGGTTTTCAAATAAAGCCATGCACACTGCGTCCAGTGCGTGTCCACTGGCGGTCTCGCACACGCACAAACCAGCTCCAATCACAGCCCAAGGCAATCTCCCCTCACACACGAGGCCGGGTCCAGCAGCGCACTTGGCTGGTGCCATGGAGCCGAATATAGTCCTACATTATACATGCAGTCAAGTCTGAAGAGCTTTCCTGTTGACAGTAACACCGGAACATGGCATGGATTTTTGGTCTATTTGTAGAGTTTTCAAAGCGAGCTGACCTGGTTTTCTAGACATTTATGTGATATAATTGATTTATCTATACTGGCCCTAGTTGTGAATGAATGTGAGCGTGCTATCCATGTCCCGCGTGCATGTTTCCTGTGTAAAGCCCACAGTTGAACTTGGGATATTGTGAAAAGGAATTTATTTTATTCATGCCCGTATCATAATAATAAAAATAAAATAGAAAATTACATTACTAAACACTTTATTAATCAGAAGACACTAAGAGCATTTCCCCCAGCAGACATCATATCACAAAGAAACACAGTGGGTATAAATAAATATGTATAAATAGAATATAAGGGTATCAAATGCAACCTATAAACATGACTCCACAAAGACCAAGTTTCTTACACACATAGCAGCTGGCAAAGATAGCTATAGGTACAGAGCTGGACATAGAGCATATATCAGCCTGTATTGTAGCAGTGGTGATAAGAGCAGAGTAGTAGAGGATACTTTTCTATAAGTACATATCTTGGCCACATTTTTGTTTTCTTCAGTGCATGACTAACAGGGCTACCTTTTATTATAGCAGTGCTGTTATGCAGGACGTAATTTTCACATATACCATTGAGGGGACATGTATGGTTCAGTTGACATATGAGCCAACAGGACACTGTACTGTAATCCTGATATTGTCTTTTCTAAATACATTCGACATGAGCGGGTTGGCCCTTACTGTTGTGTCATGTTGGACAGTGTAAAACATTGACAATAATTTCAACAAGCAGACCAAGCACCAGGTTGGGACATAAGAGTAGGTACGTTAGAAATGTCGACCATAGTACGATTTAATACAGCAGATTTCACATGTGCATCCGCAAACAATATGCATATTATACAATAACACGAATTGTGCTGATTTCTGACTGCATAACAAAATGATGCAATTAAGGAATGAAACTGCACTACTCTGTACGAGGAAGTCTCCGACACTGACATCAGAAAACGAGCAGTCGTTTACAGTGTCACAGTGAATTATATGTGACTGTATGCTACATATTTAATAAAAGAGGACAAGGACTTTTCAATTGGGGATAATTATAATAATAACGTATACATTTTGTTTTTGCTTCTTGCATAAATGTTTCCAATTAAAACAATTAACTCGTTTAAATCCTACACACATAGCCTTCACCACATGTGCTGCATATATTAATAGTTCCTACTGTATGCAGCAGCTCTGTCCATTACCATCCTTGGAGCGTAGACACAGTTTAGGTTTGTAGTTCTCCAGATACAAGAGCTGCTTGGCATTGAATGCTCCACGGCGCTTCCTGGTGAAAAAAGGAACCTTGAGCATGAACCATTTAATAACAGTACAAAACTTAAGACTTGAAGATACTTACAGTCTAATGAAATGCACAGCATCCTCATATTCCATCCCACACTCGATTAAGGCCAAAGCCACCAGAACTGGAGCACTAGAGTTTAGGATGTGGGAAGAGAAGACACTCAGTAATGATGAACCATAAGGTTTACTATTTCATAAAAACGATATCACAGTCAATTAATGTTCAGATAAACCTACCGCCCAAGCCCTGCAACACAGTGGACCGCAACACAGGATCCAGGCTCCTCTCTAAATTTGGTCTGCAGCAGATGGAGCCAATCATCCACTACTTGCTCTGGTGGGGCAGAGCCATCATCAAATGGCCAATCCTACAAAAAAATGTTTTTAATAACAAATAAAAAATATAGAAATCTAACATATAGTAAATTAACACTTACAACAACTTGTATGCCTTCCTGTTCCACTGGCGCTTTATCATAGGTAGCAGTACACACTCTGACAAGTGTGTTCACACCAAAGTTTTTAAGATCCTAAATGCAAATAGGAATTTTGTTCAAAATACTGTACATGTTTTGCTAAAAAGATATCAAACTTACTTCAATGAACTTTCCCAGTTGTTGGTTGGTGGGGTTGTGTGTAATGAGAAACCTCAGGCAATCATAAGAGATCTCTACTGGAGCTGGTCGATTCATTTTGACAAGAAAAAGGTAAACTCTCGTGTGCTTTTCTAAAATGTTGACACAGCCAGTAACACAGTATTTTCACTCAGGAAAAGGGACACTTAAATTACTATACTTAATAGAAAAAGGGGGGGATTTGAGATTCGATTGAAGTGAAAAAGATTACTTGGCAACAGAAAAAATCTGGCTTTGGGGTTGGATTTAAAAATGTCAATGTCAACAAAAAAAGGCAAAGACAGGATATTAATTTCTCCTGATAAGTAAAGATTGAAGCAGAGCGCAAATAGGACAATCCCAGAATGAAAGGAAAGCCTCCTCTACTCCACAGAACAGGCAAGAGATTGAAAGGTGAATTTTCCTCATAAGTGTCCAACAGGATGTCAATAAAGACCTGTAAGATACACAATTTAGTTTCTATAACAAATTGAGCTCTTGATAAACAACCTGACTTATTATTACACACCTCTCTACGACAGTGGCAGTTGTGGGATCTGGCTCTCCTGTTCACTTGTCCACAATGAGCAGTAGGTGCTGTGCCTGGCAAAACTCCCCTCCAAGCTTCACAAACGCCATACATATGCAGCCTGTAATATCAGAGATGAGTGTAATACAGAAGAAGCCCTGAAGACAGCTGCTATCAGAGCAGTACTCACCGTGATGTGAGCTGTGGAGATAGTTCATTGAGCGTACACGGGAAAATGTGCCGGCTGCTAGTTGTTGACACACCATTGATGATGATGATGCTTCTCTGAACTCTATGGTCTGATTGATGCTGATAACCTGTCTTTGAATAAATTAAAAAAATAAGATTCTATTTGCACTATTTGTTCTAAGTAAGAGGCTATAATTGTCAAAAGTAGACATGGTGGATACGCAATGTAACGTTAGATCATGTGTAATAAGACTGTTGTTGTAAGCAGGTCAGGTTCAACAGCGCATAACCTACATAGGCCAACATAACGTTACAAACACAGTGAAATAGGTTAATATAGGTTGAGCTAAATGTGTAACACTGGACATTTGGCACAGACGTTACTGGGTTAATCGTGTTGGAGCCACCGCCTGGACATCAGTCTGCAGCGGACTGACCCATTATTTCACGAACTACCATTACTCTGTATTCAAGATGCTACCTGCAAGCTAACGCTAGCAGCGACTGGGTTCATGGGGTTCAAATATGTAATAAAATGCAGGTGGCGTTTCAACGAGGGATGTAACAAAGACTTAACGAGATCCGCCTAATCACAAATAAAACCACAACCACTGTCCCCTTGGCCACAAAAGGCAGAGCCATGATCCAGGTCATAAAACCAGGTCAACATCCACGATACGAGGAAAACAGCTCGTGATGATACAGCTAGGACTGAAGCATCCACCGGTTTCCAGAAACGCACCAGTTTCACACGGTGTAATGTGAAATAACGACATCTGTATACACAAGTACAAATATATATGTAATATAATATAACATATATCTTAAAATGACTTACTAAGTGTAGTATTCCGTGGGCGACAAATGCGGTTTAGTGGTAAAGAAGAGCATGCAAGGTATGCATGATGAACTGAAAACGTCAAATGCGCCACGCTATGCCACAGGCAGAAACAACGACTTCCGGTCATGCGTTGAAAAGACTTTTCGACAACGCAACGACAAGAGCTTTTATTTTGGTGAATTGAAACGCAACTTCCGGCGTTTTTTTCTCCATGATTTTGAACCTTGTTTGTAGGTTTGGACAATGGTTTGGACAATGGTTTGGACAATGGTTTGGACCCTGGATGTACTTTAGAACTTAAAGTTAGGGGTTGAGGTCATATCATTTTTCTGTAGTTTGGACACATACGAAAAATCAACTTTTGGCTACATGAAAATAATCACTAAAACGCGTGGACTGGGCCTATTCATGTACAAGACTTGCAGAACATGTTCACTTAATGTTCTCTATGTTGATGTATTTATTAGCTATAGTTTGCTGTGCTTGAAACAACATTTATGTTTATTGATACTTGTTTTTTCCTAAATTATTATTATTTTTTGTCCAGGTATGGGCTCATGATGCCGATGAGTTCCCTGCACGGATGCTGTGACATAACCCCTAGGCCACCTTCTAGCACAATGATGACAAAACTATGGTGTAAGTCTTTGATGCCATCTGTTGTACAATTAGGACAATAGCCTAAGCCTCAGGTAATGAAAGTTTCATTAAAGGGTGTAGTAGTGTCTGTGGTTAACACCGATACAGTACTTACTTAACACCAACACTGTTTACTGTCACTGTTAAACAGTGTGGTTTCTTCCTAGGATTGTTTTAGTTACTGGTGGCACCAACAAAATCCTATCTGACAGTTTTACAGCTACTTTATACTGCTTCTTCCTTTTCATTCACATCTTGCTTTTTTGAGCTCTGTTGTAGGCCCAACCCACTTAAAGTAAAGTCTTCTTGAGTGAAGAGAAGGGAAAACTCAGTGGAACATCTGTGTAATAACCACAGTAAGGGCGTGGCTCTCATTCCTTCCTCTTCTTTCCCCTAATTTTCTCCTGGTTTCCTAACCACACAGATCCGTTGTCGGGGTTAAAATGGTTTTACGCCGTGAAAGATAAAGCAAGAGTCTCTTTACCTATTCATGAGGTTTTGTTTTACATAGGAGGAGGGATTGGATGCTACAAGACGAGGCATGTAGTCGACATTGTGTTTGTGACGTTGCTGCTGATGAATCTGGTTTGGCAGGATTTCTGAGGCTGAGGGAGGAGACAGGGAGAGCTGGAAGAGCAAGGAACTCCACACTGAAAGTTGAAGAATGGAAATGCCTGTGTTTTTCTTCTAACTTGGAGGAAATTTTCACTAGCAGTGCCAGGTTTCTTCAAAAGGTACGGATAAAATAATATATTCTAAAAATAACGATTTACCTTGTTTTAAAATGGTAAAAGATTTGACCATGGCAAACAACAACTTTTACTTTCCACTAAGAAAAGTGTATTGCGCAATAGACAAAGAGACATTAGTCAAAGCTAAATGTAGTGTGGCTATTATACTGTTGTTGCTTAATTGCTGTGAAAGATAAACAGTTTTAGCATAGAAACAATAGTCACAACAACAGAAAATAAACCGTAGAATTTGGCATTAGCTCAAAAAACGTTCTCAAATCTAAACATTTGACTCATTTCTAAACACTGGGGGGGTGTCTGGTACAGGCAAAACAGGCCCAGGAATGATTCTCCAATCTCCATATGGACTTTCTTGAATAGAAAAAATAGATGGTGTATTTCCAGATGCACTGTATCATATTCTTAAGGTTCTTTCAGATCAACATCAAATGACTCATGTACTTGAGTAGGCCTGCATTATACTGGAATGGTATGAATGTTTAAGCACAATGATAAAACCATTGATAAATAGTCTTTAAACATTCATTAGTTAACCTTCGTCAAATCAGATTTTATTGCATATTAATATGAGCTATTGATGCATAACATATAGGTGAGTAGGAAGCATAGTAGTGAGCATAGGAAAGTAATTACAGTAAACATACTGATTTGAACAAAGATATAGGTTAAACTGACACAACATCAAACGTCTGTCAACAAAAGGTAAAAGACAAACAAAGCAAGGACCATATCATGCTACCACTTATGTTAATATATAAGGAAACTATATTTTGGTCCATGTGACAACAACAAATTCCAAACATAGAATACAGCTGTAGCTTATCAAGTCTGTGTAATGGAAAGAACACAAAATATAATCAGTATCTTTATATTTTAAATATGATTACTATTACTGTTGCTTTGGATGGATTTAAAGCTAAACGCTAAAGCTAGAGCCTAAACTCTAAGGCGCCCCCTTTTTGTGTAGAGGTGAACTCTTCATCTATGTGTGGAAGGGGGAATATACCACTGGCAATTTGGACATTCTCAATCACATATGGCTTATTTCTTCTGGAAGTCATCTGCTGTTCACACTTCATTGTTATTGGTTAAATCCATCTGTCACTTAGAACATGATGAAGGCTGACCAACTGAGTGGGTAAGGCAGGCCAAGTCTACACGTTTTACTTATGTCATCCTCTATATACAGAAAGGTGGCTGTGTTTCATTATTAAGCTGCATTATACACAGAATTGCTGAATCACAACTTTCCAATATAGAGATAGAGATCCAATCACTATTCAGTTTTTATCATCCTGAATTAGATTAAATGTACTTTCAATCTGTTTACTACATTATATCTTATACATAATTGTTCATTATATACACAACAACATCATGCATACATTTTGAAAGATAACTAGACCAAACTTGTTAACTCTATCCTAAACTCAAACACTGTTTTGGATGCCATGCTAGTGTTAACAAAAACACATTTCCTTATCTCTCAGTGCCAGCTGACAAAGGCATCCATTTCCTTCTTTTTGCGAACTTGACGTGGGTGTATCTCCCCTGGCTCGCTCTTGCCTTGTTCTCATTACAGCAGCATGGACTTTCATTACTACACAGGCCGATAAAATGCAGAGCCCAGTAATAAGTTATGTACCATTAAATGAAGATTTCCAGCTTCAATTCGTTCTCACATCATTCTCAAAGCAAACAATGTGCTTTACAAACACAAAAGAAAAAAAACATTTTTCTCTCTATAACTGGACTGAGAGCAGACCATTGATGATCATTCAAACATGCCTGAGCAAGATGGCAAGATGGCTGATGTGTTGACATGTTAGATACATCAAGGAGTGGCAACATTCACATACCAAAACCATAGCTGTGCCATAGCTGACTTTTTTTTTTTCTTTCAGGGTGTCTAGGTTGTTTCCGCAGGTGAGGCAGTTAAAGGGATGAACTGGTCGGGTTTGGAGAACATCCTCAGTGGGGTGAATAAATACTCCACAGCTTTTGGGAGGATATGGCTGTCTATGGTATTCGTGTTCAGGGTGATGGTGTTCGTGGTGGCCGCGCAGAGGGTGTGGGGGGACGAGAGCAAGGACTTCGTCTGCAACACGAGACAGGTAAGAGGCAAAATGCAAAAATAAAAATCATTGTTATATAGAGAATATAATGATATAATGGGGGCATGAACCCATATTCTTGGGGTTCAGCGTCTTGTTATAAGCAACATTTTAAGGACCCTTTCCCATTTAAATAATGTAATATTTTGTTTTAAATTGTTAATCACAATGGTCCTAAATTTTCATAATTCTGAAACCCATGGATAGGTGGATTGGCATTTCCATATGTCTTACAACTACACATGATTCTGGGGTAGTTAGTGTTGGATAATGGTGGTGGTGGGGAGGAAGGGTCTTTATTTAGTGTATATTTACATAATAAATCTAAAAGATAAATAATGACACCATGAAGGTTGTTAGTATTTCAGTAATAGCATGGCAGTTAAATGAGTTGTTCTTTCTTAACTGTTGTGACTGAAACACATTTCTGTAAAACCAATATCATCATCATACTTTTTATATCAAATTAGCTTTTGATACGTAGTGGCTTATTGTTTAGAACATGCATCAATCAACCAGAATATCAGATTCTGGTTGATCTGGCTGCTCTCCCTGTGTATTTTTCCCGTAATGGTCATTTTATGAAAGAGGTTCATGTCCCCAAGCTGTATTTATGAAATTTTATAATAGAAATCCCCAAAATACAAGCACTCCAACTCCTATACTACACATAGATGACAATAATAGTTTAAAAATGTCTATTAAACTATATGTGATGAATTTCAGAACATATCAGTAAATGTACTAAAATGACTTGTTTATTTAAGAGTAGCGCAGTATCACCTTTAAGAATAAAGGTGATACTGTGCTATGCCTCCAGTCAAACAGTGTTTGCAGTAAAACTAGAAATTCCAAAGTAGTGTCCAATGCTTATCTCTGCTTATGTTCCAGCCGGGATGCACCAACGTGTGCTATGACCACATCTTCCCCATCTCCCACATCCGCCTATGGGCCCTGCAGCTTATCTTCGTCACCTGCCCGTCGCTCATGGTCATCGCTCACGTCAAGTTCCGAGAAGGAAAAGATATGAAGTATGTGGCCGAGCACCACGGATCGCACCTGTACGCCAACCCAGGGAAGAAGAGAGGAGGGCTGTGGTGGACCTACCTGGTCAGCCTCATCTTCAAGGCTGGATTTGACATGTCCTTCCTCTACATCCTCTATAGGATATACCATGGATATGACCTGCCCAGGTAAAGCTGGAGTGTGCATGTTTTAGATTTGGTCACAGGGGTTGGGACACTTTTCACTGTCTTTCTTTGTAGATGCTTGTTTATGTTTTCCTTTTTTGTATTATAAAAATGGAAAAATCTCTCAAAATATTTCAGACAGAATTAGCATGTGACTTTTACAGGCAGACCATTTATACATCAATCCACTGACCATCAAATACCTGTTTTTTTTATGTAGAGACAATGATAAAATACTTGTCCTTGGCTTTGTTGTTTAGTGTGATCTACAATGTATTTTATTATCATTAAGCTACAATGATTTATATTGGTTTCTGTACACCATATCCCAACTATACTTATCACCTTTATCTTTCAGGCTATCTAAATGTGCCCTGGAGCCATGCCCAAACACTGTAGACTGTTTCATCAGCCGGCCCACAGAGAAGAAAATTTTTATGTTGTTCATGGTGGTATCCAGCGCTGTGTGTATCTTTATGTGCGTCTGTGAGATGTTTTATTTGATCGGGAAGCGCATCAGCAAACTCCTCAAGATTCGCCATGACAACCAGAGGCTACTGTTCGCAGAGCAACACGAGCTGACCACCATGGCCCCTCCACGGTCCCAGTACAGAAAGACTGACCCCACACTGGGAGACAGCCAGCTGAGCTTAAACAGGAAGGAGAAGATCAGGGAAGGGTGCACCACGACAACACTATAGGACTAAAGAGCTCACAGACTCTAAAACACTGGATCTTGTGTTGAACAAGATGAAACAATTTTCCCGCAAGAGTTTTCTATGGAAAATACAGTTGCTGGGAACTGTGTCTTTATCTCAATTCTTGCTGACTACATTTTAGACTCCATTTTGAAATCAGGGATTGTGCTTTTATCTCAATGGGAGATAGATGGTGTTTAAGAGCGCATCTTAATATGTTTTTTTTATATTATGTGTACATATTCTAGAGCACTTTCATTGTTACTCAGTCAGAAATATATAAATAGTTTTAAATAAATAGGACAAAGCCACAAGAAGACATGTGATACGTGTCTGTTTGCGCCATGAAATTGTTGTAATAAGTTGTTGAAATAAATGTATCCTAAAAGAAGGCTGTGTAATCTGGACTTAACAGCGAAGGTTGTGACTGATTTTGGGTGAGTCTTACCATCCAGCAATCATCTCCTCAAAGTCATAAGGAGATTGTAATTTCTAATCAGATATTCACAAAAATCTGCTCAAATTGCAGTACACGAGTGCCTGAAATAAGGCGTTCACAAAGTTCATTACATTACTTTTATTTCTATACACGCCAACCCACAGCAGTGTGTGTGGGTGCTTGGAGTAGAACATTTCATTTAATAACGCACTGGAATGTTTTGTAACCATTGACTTGTTACAAAACAAACCTGGGCGCATATTTTACCAGTCAACCAATCCCTAAGAATTTACTTGTATGGGTTGTGTTTGGGCACAAGGTGACGCTGTTTGCCTATTAATTTTCTGAGTAACCGTGGCTGGGAATTTACAAAACTTCCAATATATTGCAGCGAAATATACGAGGGAATAAATTGCACAATTAGAAGAATGAACATGTCCATTACATGTTATTAGTATTAGCAGCCTATGTGGTATGGGATAATGTCACATATTTTACGTAACCTTAGCCTACCTAGGCAGTGAAGTTAATCATTACAAATGACGGATGCAGTTTAAATATGCATATTCTGTAATTTTTCCATTATTTCTTTTTGATTTGTGTAACAATTTGTTTACTCTACTAGATGGCGCCAAACACCATGAAATGGTCACACCGTTTAGAAAAATTATCACTGTCAGGTGTCTTATATTTGAACTATCACCTACATTGTAGATTAGGTTTTAATTATGCATTATTGTGCAAGAATTATACCTCGAAGACTGTTATGTCGGTTTCAGGATTTGATGGGCTTCGTTTTTACGATCCCATTAACTACCCATTTAATGGCAGCTAGTTTTATTTGGACATCAATCACTATTATCTTTACTATGTATTATCACTCTTAATAAAGCATTTTTTTTTTTTACTGTAA
>KN474377.1:24140-43354 GCA_000787095.1 Periophthalmodon schlosseri
AGCTGCAGCTGGCGTCTCCTCTTTGGTTTCCTTGGCCGCATGGCCGTTCTCCTCAGGTTTGTCCTCAGTCGTGGGCGAGGTGGCCTCCTCTTTGCCCTCCTCACTGCCCTTCTTGCTCTTCTTCAGGGAGATGCCCTTGAACTTGAAGGAGTTCTTCAGGGAGAACTTTTTCTTCTTCTTCTCCTTGACAGGCTCACCCTCAGCCTTGGCAGGCTCGCCCTCGGCAGCAGGGGCAGGCTCGATGGCATCCCCGGTGCCGGCCTCTCCCTCTTTGGCTGGCTCTGCACTGCCGTTACCATCTGCAGCAGCAGCAGCATCCCCGTCGGGTTTGGCAGACACGTCTCCATTAGTCTTCACATGACCGTTCTCCTGTGAGGAAAAATTTAATTAGTCACTGGATCAAACCTCGTAGCTCAAACAATCTATTTCGGTCAAAAGGAGCCACCGCTGGCGCTCATATGTGTAGTGAGAAAACAAAGTAAGAAAGCCCAATGTGTGATCGGCCTGCATTAGCCCAGTTACTATGCTTAATCCATGCTTTGCACAACAGGCTATGTGCCCAGACAGTGGTTCACAGAGCGATTCAACAGCTGTTCGCACTTCTTTGATCGGACGCACGGGGGCAGTAGCGCACCATCCGCGCGTCAACACACTAACCAAGTTGGGAACAAAGGAATCCCCGTGAAGCCTCGCTCCTGCAGCTCCTCTGGCTGTCTACTGTGCCTGGACCAGTCTGGACACAATACTGTGTCAGCAAAGCCAAGGTCAATCTGAACTGCCCACAGCCTTCAATACAGCGGCCTCGACTTGGTTAAGATTGACGAGATTTATTAAAGGTGACCAACTGGGCTATACGGGGTATAGGCTTCACGTAGCCTAATGACAAATCCACCAGAAACAATAGGCATACACTAAAAATGTTCATCTCTTCTTTGTCTCAACTGGAGACAGACACTGCACTGAGCTCGGCTTAATCTGGTTTAGACTGGCGCGGATTGGAGCTTTGTGTGCAACTGCGAATGCGCCTCCAGCGGAGCACATTTGCATCCTTTGCACCGTTTACCCCGCATCTTTTGTTCGACGTGAGAATGACTACGTGACTTAACATTTGCAACTCATGAGAGAGAACCCCCTCTAAACAACCTTCAGCATCAAAATACGCCGTCCTTAAATGAGTTTGACGAGTGGATCGTTCCCTTCGGGGACACAAATTAACAAAAGAGGCTGGTGTGGCAGCCTGGTGCTACTCGACGGCTCCCATCAGACTGACTGGATTCGAACTTTCACTACATGTGCTGAAGTCTAAAAGTGTTTCATCAAACTAGTGCGGCTGCAGGAGTAGTTAAAACCAGCTTAGATCGGCGGTGGCACCTCTGGGTGGCACCATCATGCAGCATGCATGCAGTGGGCGGTAGGAGCCATGTGGCTGCCCGCTGAAGAGGCACATCAGGTCGGGAAAAACTCACCTGGCCATTGGCTTTGGCAGCAGCTGGGTCAGCCGCAGCTTTCCCCTCGACAGCTACATCACCCCTGGACATACTGGCTCCCATTTTTCCTTTAGATGTGGTCAACTAAAAACAAAATCTAAAAACAAAAACCCCTCAAAGAGTTTCAAGTTTTAAAAATCCAGTTCTGGGATGGGTGCAGACGCCAGGAGGTGAAAAAATCCCAGCGGCTCCCGGTTTAGTGTGGAGAATGAGGCAGATCCTTTGTGAACGTGCGGACCCCACGGCGGCTCGGCTCAAATTAAAGGATGTCAGGGAGACGGCAGTGAGTATTTCAACCGCGCCTCGAAATCGACTAGAAGCCCCTCCCAGAGGCGGGACTTGTGGCTCACGACCAATCAGCGGCTGAGGGTTGGAGGTCTGCTGAAATCAAAGTGATTCTGTTCTTATGATTAAATCCAAAACCAAAACTGCACAGAGTATGGCGTAGGGTACAAGTCCGAAATGGCATTTAGGCTGTTTACTGGTCCATACATAACAGATCAATACTGTGCACTTCACATTGTATTTTACTATTTTTGCTGAAACACAAAAGCAAAATTTCTTTCCTGTCTTGTGAATGCTGGGTCCATCTCTCCAGAATGAAACTACGTTGTTACATAACAGACAGTAGCTCACCTCTGGAGCTCATTGGCACTGACCCTGCTTTCTCACAGCAGCAGGGCCATGAGCTGTCCACTATGGCCTAGGACAGTCACACGGTCTCACACATGTTTGGGATCTTGGATGAGGTGGAAAAGGGTGCATTGCAGCCTTATTTTAAAATGCTTGCACCCTCTTTTTAGGCAAGGGAAATAATGACACTTAATGGAGGCGTATTGTCTTTACACTCTTTTGAAACTCATGGACCCTCAGACAGTTTGGTCTGGACCCGCCGATGGATTCAGCAGGGGTCAAATGTCGTTTCTTTTAAGCTTGGTTATGGACTGCTTCCAAAGTCATGGGACAACCATGTGTGACTACACAAGACAGACCTTTTAGAGAAAGCATCTTCTATAGGCTACTTAAGCAGTTATAGGCTTTTTGTTGTGAGGAATTGATATATAATTTTGCATTCAACCTCTGAAAATACCAAAATGTATGCTTTATTACTTTCAACGAATTAAGAATCAGGACTCCCCTCATCTCAAGGGGCTATCCTTAATAAAATGGTATTAATTAGAAACCATACATCAGACTTTATATCTTAACAGTTCAATAGCCTACTTAAATGAGTAACTATTTGGCTGACTACTTTTTATTTGCCCTAATTGAGTAATTTTATTTTCAAGTAACAATACTTTACGCTACTTCAGTACATTTTTGGCTCCTTTTTAATAGTGTTTTCCCACAAGTACCCTCGTGTCTACTCGCTATATGGCTTAATTAAGTGGAATTTACGATTTCCTTAGATGAAAGTGCCTTATCCGCATGAAGCATCTCTTTGTGCATCCATATGTCTCTTAGCTGTCATTGTTCCCAGAGGTTGGATCGCACAGAGCCGGTCCATACACACACACAAAAACATGTCATAGGCCTGGTATGTGAGGCATGCATACGCCACCCTGAAAATGATCTCCATCTATTCAGAGTGGAACACAGCCTCAGGGCTTCAAACTCTGCACCCCCATCCCCTCACTAACCATCCCCAGTCCTCCACACATTCCCCCAAAGTGACTCAAGAAAGCACCAAAAATGCTCAAATGGCCTTTTACCAATTGTGTGTTTTTAGTTTACCTGTAATGTTTTCAGTAAATGTCAGGGTATATGAAATTATTATTTTTTGCAGATCTGTTAAGATCCAGATAAGCTGTGAGGTGGCTGCTGCTGTATTTTGGGCTCTATAAAAACAAATTGATTTGAAATCCCAAGAATATATTTGGAACTTTGGTTGGGAAAAAAAGTCATACTTTTTGTAGACTTTTACTCACTGTGAGTTCTGAATGGAAGGAGCCGAGGGTCGAGTTGTCCCAGTGACAGTGAAACAGGATTCAATTGTCTTCCAATTGAATTACTTTATATCTGGACTATAAATTCCACCATAACACCATTACTACTACTATATGAAGAAAGTTTGGGGGAATCCTGGTTGTGATGCCTGGTGGAGTTGTCCTAAGTGCAGCTGAAGTCTACACATTGAGGTTGTCAGATTTCAAAGGCGTGTTTCTGGTTTGATCCGGACACGAAAGGGCTGGTCTCTCAGCAGGGATTCTCTTCTCCCCACAGACTCCTGACCCTGGGGCTGGAGTGGAGCTCACTAAATGCTGGCAGATGACACAGACTTTGAAATATTTAGCAAATCACCGGGATAGACAGGTAAGAGCTTTGGAGATGTTGATTGATCTCCAATTCTTGTATTAGGTATCAGTGGACAAAGAAACTCTTTGTGTACCCATCTTAACAGTGTACTAATCAACTTTTCTGATGGAGATTCTGCCACTAGATTTGTCTCCAAGAAGATATTTCTTCCTTTTCCTTTGTTCCACAGTTTATCATTTAACTATTTCCATGGAAAGAACCAGGTGACTCCACCAGGTCACTGTCTGCGGAGAGGCAAGCCTGCTCATTATAAGACTGTATTTTAGGCAATAAAATTGAATAACTGAGGACTGTGGAACATTCCAGGCAATGCAATAACAAGCAGGTAGTGGACCCCAGTTACATAGAGCATCTTTAAAGTCAACATTTTGAGTTGATTTGTCGTTTTATAGCTAGTCCTCCCCAAAATATTGAAACTTGAAAACTCAGTTACATTACGTTTTACACACTTGTTAAACTTCTCATGGTCCCAGTTACAGCTTTGATAGACATGTATTTGTTGCATCATAATACATCTTAGCTTCCTAGAGCAGCTTGAGTCAGAGGCCTGAGCACTTCCTCTGGCCCACTCATTTCTGTCAAGTCGATCAGTCCCTCTTCTGCTCTTCACACTCGCTGTCAAAGGCCCAGTTTGTGCTTTTGGACAGTTCTCGCTCCCTCAAATCGCACTCAAAGCCTTCATTGTGTCACTTTCTGCCAGCCAACGAATGAGCCTCACAAGTAGAGGAGAGCGCGAGGAGCAGAGTTGTCGGGGTGATCAAAAACATGTCAGTATTCTCACAGTCACCTTGAGCAGCTTACAGAAGTTTGCATCTACGTGAATGTGTGATTTCCCATGCTTCTGTTTCGTCACTGAATGCTGCACTCACAACAAAACAAGAGCATGTGCAGAGGACTTCCTGTGAGATCTCACAAGGTTTCATATAGGGCAGCAAGGGAGCAACTTCTGTACTTTTATGCAACAGTTATTCAAAAAGGGAGAATGTAAATTATTTGAATTTCACGCACAATCGCTATTCAAGTAACTGCCAATAATAAAGAATGGGGTTTTAAAATCCTATTATGTGCAAAAGCCATTAACACATTGGGTAAGTTGCCAACACACTTAAAGGTTACTAGTTTGAATACCTACATTATATACAGTCTTTGGGCAAGACACTATGCATCATTATACTTTGTTTGGTTCTCTATTAAATATTTGAACATAATATTTCTTTTGCAGTAATATTTTAATGTACAGTATTTTTACTTGTTAATTAAAAGCCTTTATAAAAACTATTTGTATTGCTTTTGTCTTCAAGCACCAGGCCAGGGTGAACCATTTCCTTGCACCAGCTTTCTTTGCGTATGCTAAAACAGCCCAATTTGAATGTGTATGTTTGATTTAGTCTGACACAAACATTAGCATTGCCAAGCACTTTATTACCAGAATCAGGTGGTCCATACATGCCATGAAAAGGGGGCGAGGGGGACTTTAAAGGAGTAGGCTCTTTGTGATGCTAATTAATTCGATCAACTGGCTTATTGACTGCCAAAAGACCCTCACCAGCCGGCTACCACAAAGCATGCACGCAGCGGCCATCTTGGCAGAGGATCAAATGTCCAACACTTAGCCGGGCATGGATAAAACAGTGTGGTCCATGTGGTTAGCTGTAAAAACATAGAGGATGAATCAACCCTAGTGATTTGGATACACACAGATACAGTCTTGACATGCTCCAGTCTGAGAAGGTGGCAGACACACGTAGTGACGAGGCGCAACCCCTCCCTGCCATCTTGACGTGTGCTCAGACATCCACCGGCCCGGTAACCATGGCAACAGCAGCTTCTATCTCCACTGCATGTTACAAAGTGAGATGTGGTTTTGTGCGAACTAAACAGTGGAAGTGGTTGTAATGTTGTTTAAGGTATTTGGTGTTGTTTGCTTGGATTGGATATGTATGGTTGGTAAAGTCATGGAAGTATTAGATGCCTTCTTAAAGGTTTTGGGGGGTAAAAAGAGCTGCTTCGATCAATTCAAGACCCGCAGGTGAAATATAATGCTGTTAACATCTAGGCTATGTCTTAAATGTTTCCTCAGTCAAGAGCAAACGAATCCACATGTAGTCTTTTGTCTCAAGCCTGGTTATATGTGGGCAACAAGGGTATTCAGAATAAAGAAATATACCATTATAGTGTATATTTTGGTTTGGTTGTATTATTTAAAACAGCTTATTTATTCATTCTCTTAATGTTATAATTTCTGCTCGACAATGTTCTAGATACTCATGGGGGATAACTGTCAAAACGATGTAATTTCTTTAACCTTTGCTCTCATCATCCCATCATCTTTTTGTTTTTTCTTTTCAAATGTGGCCTCTTTCAATTTCAAGGACCCTTCGGGGCATATTACTCTACTACTGTCTTATATTTCACCCATCTGCCACGACAGGCTTTACATGTAAAACTGAAGCAGATGGTAAGAAGTGTGCAAGGAAAGGGCAGGCGAAGGGTTAAGCAGCAGAGACAGTCAAGAAGCATGGTTAAGCGTATGTGAGTGTATGTGCGCGTGTGTGTGCGTGTGTGTGTGTATATATATATATGTGTGTGTGTGCGTTAGACAGGGCAGTGCAGTTGTAGGGCAGCCGATCCCTACTGGCTACAACGCTACATCAGAAATACTAGGTCAGTGTGCCATGCTTTCATTCATCATTATCACAGAGCTGTACCTCTTCAGCCCTCTCACACGTCTGGACAATTGTTCACTTCAAACCCACACAATATACACTCAGTGGAGAGAGAGGAAGGCGTTTAGCTGTGATGATGTCGTCTGCGTGGTATCACTGTTGCCATGGTTTTCGCTGGATGATCTGAATCGCTGTCACAATCCAAAGACGTGTGGTTATGAATTGGTGAATTCAGTGAGTCTATAGTAAACAAAGATGGTTTGCCTTTTGCCTGTCTGCGAAAGTCAGCCCCGCAAGAAACTGGATGCTAGATACTTGCAACAGCAACTTCTGTGAAATTATTCAGATTCATTATGTAAACAGTACTATAAACTGGTAGATTTACAACTGCATCTGTGATCATGACTAAACCAAGACTGAACCAGGACTAAACCAGGACCCAAGCAGGACCAGTAAGGAGGTTGTTGGGTTAGACTCCTGAGTCCTGATCTCTCTGAGTGGAGTGTGCACGTCCTCCTTGTGTTACCTATAGTCGCAAGAATAGGAATATACTTGTATACTGACAACTTTTACATAAAAATGCTGTTATTTAGTAAAACAGTAAAGGTGTGTAAACTATATAATGAAGATAGAATCATAATATAACTATTTATAGCTGGGTCAAGTAAAATATAGAAGAGACAATACAAGAGATTTTACACAATAGAAGTGCAAAAAGTTGCTCAGATTTCCAATATTGTACTAAAAGTGACTTATTCGCGGTGGACTGCATGATTTTCAGTTTAATTTTCAACAGCTGTCAAGTGTTCTGCTGCGTGTGCATAACAAACTTCACTGATCTCGTTATCGTCATATTCTTGGCTCAACCCCTCTATAATCTATGCACCATTCATCACTTTATGATTTCAGCTGCTTGTGGACTAGGCCTAATAAAACAACAACTCCAGCATATCCAATGACAGCCCTGCATTCCTGTATTGTACAAAAGTGTAAGTGATATAGGAGCTTGTAGCAGACACCTCCCTGCTGCTCCCAAAGCGCTGACATTGTAAGTGTTGCTTGTTTGGACAGAGCCAGATTCGTATATGACAACAACCACTTGTAAATGGGTTCACCCCCCGCTAGTAGCACAGACACACGCTGGCCATGCACGCTGCTCTCCTCTCATTATCTCAGTACTGCCTGATCTGCTGGGGCTGTTTTGGCCGGTCATCACTCTCCCCACACCCCCACCCCTCACCACGTTCATTGTGATGTAGATTTGAGGATTGGCAGTGGGGGAGGGGAGCGTGGCAGATGGGGGGATGGGGTGTTGGTGGATGTTAAGTATGAGTGGGGCTATCCCGCTGTGGCATAGAGGCATCAAAGAGGGGGGAAGGGGCAGAAGAGAGAGGGCTTCTAGGGTTCGTGTAAATCCAGTCTAAAAACATGACTCAGAGATGACATAAATATTAGGTTTTGTATTGTCAAGAACCTGGTGATATCACAAAAACTGTATATCACTTTTGTTGTTGTTTAGATGTTATATTATTGTACCAGTGATGCAAATGGATGAAATTTAATGAAATATACATATTTATTATTATTATTATTATTATTATTATTATTTATTTAAATATGTGATATGTGACAGTGTATTTGTTGTGAATGAAAACATGATTAAAATATGTTTATAGCATTTTTTATCAAATCTGTTAAAAAAAATACTTCACAGGCCTAGTGCCAAGACAAAATGTTTACTCAATATAAACATGCATTTGATTGGTTTGGCTCTTCCACAAAAACAACCCAATATTGCAACAAATAATTTCACTATTATGAATATAAACTGCCCTCCCCAATCTTCCCTGTACTATAATCACATTTAGAGAAGAATGGGATATTTCATGGTGTCTAGACATGAGCTTAATGTCAATGAGGTCACGCTCTTGTTCCCCCTTTAATAGCCCACTGTAATCTAATGCCATATCAAACTAACAATGATATTCATATAAGAATGACTGTATTAATCCGTGTAGAGAGCCCAAATCTCACTAATATGCCCCCTTATCCGCTGTGTTATATGACTATTTGTAGCTCTGTATACCGGACATGCTAACTCCAGCTGCCACAATGCAATCCACAGAACAGGGACAAGAAGTAAACAGTGATGTGTCTGAAAGTGCATTTCTTATAGCTCAGCGCACACTGCAGAATGTTGGAAATAATACAGGACAGAGAAAAGGCCCCCAGCTAGAGTATATAGACACGATGGACGGCCATTGTGTTGTAATGAGCCGTATAGGAGGTGGATTCATCGAGTCTGCACTTCTTTTCATATTGAAAAATGAAACTGAGGACACTAACCACGGACTGCTCACTATATGTTGTGAAACCAGCATTGAGTCTTATATAAAGTATTGTTCACCGTCAACAACAAAAAGAGCGAAAAATTGGTAAAGGATGAATTAATGGTGGTGAGCTCAATATACATAAAAGCATACTGACATTGTGCTCTTGGGCAACACACATCTCCAATATTGCCTATGTCAGTGTCAGTGTTATGTTTGAAAAGATGTCTGTGTAATCGCTCAGTCATCTTGGTATGATCCATAGTAAAAGGAAAATTGACAGATTTGAATTTTTCTTTTATTATGTCTGGAAAGCAACTTTGAGTGTTAAGAAATTTAGAAGTAGTAGTATTGGTATACATTGAGTATTTTAATTGACATGACTAGATTTACGCTAAAACTACTTGACTCCCAGACTACAACATGTGTAGCCTACCTGTGATTAAGATAGCCTTTTCTCCTAACACTGACACTTGTGTTGTCCCTTCTCCTTTGATTCTCTGCCTCTCCTCTCCCCTTTTCTCCATCTGGCGGTGCAGCTGGGTTGTTGTCACCAAGCATCACTTTGTTTGACCTATTTATAACCCCCACCCCCCCACCACACCCTCCTCTCTCCCGCTGTTTGACCTATTTATAACCCCCACCCCCCCACCACACCATCATCTCTCCCGCCCCCCCACTCCCTCTCCTCTCCCTCTCCTCCGTTTCTCTCAAAACACACTTACATATAAAAATGACTGCTCTCCTGTCACCGCGACGTAAAAATCTCTGCCACAGATTCAATAATTCAGGAGGCGGAATGAGTGTGCTATTTTCAATTCCACTCTGAGGAAATATTCTTAGCACGAGCACATGTAAAGTTAATGACACGGGATTGGTAAGGTTGTGAGGGAAAGTTGCATTGACTCAATACAATGGCGGTAAATGGGGTTAACAGCATTTGTACAGTGGTCTTTGCTCATTTACAGCTGGCTAAAAGGCCTGTCAAACGTCCACTTAGCATGTTGAGAAAAAAGGAAAAGCTATATAGTATCATTCATCATACAGTAACAGCATTAGTGGTAGCCCATTGTTTTTTATTGTCCTCAGTGTAGAAACTTCTGAAGTGGTCCAATTAGGCCCAGGTGCTGAAGAAAATAAATACAAATCTATATGACACATCAAGAAAATAAATGTTTAACCACTTACCACAGCAGCCATTACACTACTGTTTACAGCTTATTGTTAAATTTTGCCACACAGTGCAACAAACACCATATGGGTGTCCAGACGACACTTCACTGTCTACACACAGTAAATGGAGTTGCAAGATTTTAGAACACCTTAAGACAGATGATGTTTTGGACCAGTGCTCATTTCAATCTACACTAACCTCTAAATCTACAAACCTTGTTAACCCATAAAACTCTGCTGCCGTGACAGTGATTGCTTGCCATTGATTAGTGATCGATCAGTTGAAACAAGTCTAAACTAGGGGGTTGAATAAGGTACTGTTTATTTGTGTTGGAACTGCATCCCTAATGCTGGATAAGAAAAAGATTTACTGCCTGTATAATTCTCTCATAGATCCACTCCTTGTCAAAGAAAGACACATTGAAATCTAAATGGGTCAATAGATCTTACCATGACGGGGACAATATGACAGACATCTGCTGCTACGGCAACAACAAGGGGACAATAGTGTGCTTGGTGTGCCTCCCCGGGGCCTACTAATAAGGTTATCATGGGTCACTGGTGAGCGGGGACTTCAAATCAATGTGGAAATCAGTCACTAGATGAACACAACAAGGCTTTAGTCAGCAGAAGGGACAGGGCTGGCGATTCAAAGACAGGGGCCAAGCAGGTTCGGCCCACTCGCGTAAAAATGAATACTCAATAATAGCAAATGTATTAGGGTATGAGAAATGGCATTTTGGTAAGAGGTGTTTCTTCTTACTTCTATATGTTTCCGAAGTCTACGGCCCCCTTTATCAAAAGTGTCAAATGAAAACAGACAGCAGACAAAGAAAAATCAATTATCTGAATGTCAGTGGCATCACCAGTGTGGTGTTCCAGGTCAAGAAAATGGCACATGCCAATACCCTAGAAATAGCTCCATTCATCAATTTTTGTCCTTGACTTTGTGCAGTCAAAGCATATCAGCGCATACAGACAGAGAAATGTGTCATACACAATGTATGTGTAATCCCTCAGTCGTCCAGGTATGGTCCATTAGGGGCCTGAACTATTATGCCAAAAATATGACTCAGGCACAGTTCCCACTTAGTGTACATCGTGTTCCAAATTATTATGCAAATTGTGTCATAAAGGTAACATTTTTTGTTTTCCAGTGAAACTCATGGATGGTATTGTGTCTCAGGGCTCTTTGGGTCAGTGAAATCAATCTCAGACACCCGTGCCAATTAGGTTGCCAGGTAAGTCCAAATAAAGGAAAAACTACTTCAGACACCCGGCCAATTAGGTTGCCAGGTAAGTCCAAATAAAGGAAAAACTACTTAAGAAGGACATTCCACATTCATCCAAAAGATCCAAAAAGGATCTCTCTAGTACCAAAAAGCGCGAAATGGTTGAATGCCCTAGACAAGGTATGAAAACCTTAGATATTTCACGAAAACTTAAGCGTGATCATAGTACCATTAAGAGATTTGTAGCTGATTCAGAGCACACATGGATTCGTGCAGATAAAGGCACAGTGAGGAAGGTTTCTGCCAGACAAATACATCGGATTAAGAGAGCAGCTGCTAAAATGCCATTACAAAGCAGCAACCAGGTATTTGAAGCTGCTGGTGCCTCTGGAGTCCCGCAAATGTCAAGGTGTAGGATCCTCCAGAGGCTTGCAGTTATACATAAACCTTCAATTCGGCCAACCTTAACCAACGTTCACAAGCAGAAACGGCTCCAGTGGACCCTGAAACACATGAAGACTAATTTTCAAACAGTCTTGTTCACTGATGAGTGCCATGCAACCCTGGATGGTCCAGATGGATGGAGTGGTGGATGGTTGGTGGACAGCCAACATGTCCCAACAAGGCTGCGACGTCAGCAAGGAGGTGGCGGAGTCATGTTTTGGGCCGGAATTATGGGGAGAGAGCTGGTCCGCCCCTTTAGGGTCCCTGAAGGTGTGAAAATGACCTCTGTAAAGTATGTGGAGTTTCTGAGACAGCAGACAAAGAAAAATCAATTATCTGAATGTCAGTGGCATCACCAGTGTGGTGTTCCAGGTCAAGAAAATGGCACATGCCAATACCCTAGAAATAGCTCCATTCATCAATTTTTGTCCTTGACTTTGTGCAGTCAAAGCATATCAGCGCATACAGACAGAGAAATGTGTCATACACAATGTATGTGTAATCCCTTAGTCGTCCAGGTATGATCCATTAGGGGCCTGAACTATTATGCCAAAAATATGACTCAGGCACAGTTCCCACTTAGTGTACATCGTGTTCCAAATTATTATGCAAATTGTGTCATAAAGGTAACATTTTTTTTTTTTTGAAGCTCCTATCAAATAAGGGGTCCTCTGTTAAAATGTAACTTGACCTGTTAAGATGTTTTGATTGAAATAAATTTTGATTTCAGTAATACGCTAATACTTCTAATTGAAAAATAAACAAATGACCATTTTCAGTTGTTTACAACAGTAACATGGTTTGAAACTCTGTTGTGCATAATAATTTGGAACAGTGCATTTTAAGTTTTTATTTTTGAAAAAAATACTGTTATCATTGGGAGGTTTGTTCAATAACATTCGAATTCTACCCCAAAGGTTGATGATTTGAAAATTATGACTGTTATTTATATTGACAATTTGGCAAAATCAGAGAAAAATATCATTTGCATAATAATTTGGAATACACCTAGCCAACAAACAGAAACTGTATACAAATATGTGTGTTAGTTTCAGTGTAGTTCCTCCCTTCAGATAGATATAAAGCAGCGTCCACCGCTATTTTTCTTTTATCATACACAATGTAGAAACAAGTGACTGTTCAATATTGTAATGTGGAAACAGTAAGATAATGTTTATGACTATGTAAATCTCTGTTTCAGATGGTGAACCATGACATTACATCTGTGCATTTACTTTCTTGGACTAGGCAACGTATATTGCATTCTTCAGTTGTCGCACCAACAATATATTAGTGCTGCATTATTCAATACTATACCATATGATGCCTTCTGTACAAACATGTAAGCTGATTGACACCATTCCGCTCCATGTGGGAGATAATCTGCTTGAACCATGACATTTGGATATATATTTAGAATGTGCCATATATTTGATGAGATTGTCTGTTCTTTATCGATGTCATGTAAGGATTGGCGCCTATCCACAGTGGCCTTGAAACACAATCATATAACCAAAGAAAGATGGACGCTTTGATGTGGTGCATGCACGGGTTTGGCAATTTGATCTAGCATTATTGTGTCTGATTTCTTTAGCTTGCCTGTGCACTGTGCCTATGGGGATTCTGGCGGTTTTTATTTGATGTCACCATTTGACTGTAACAGGAATGATGGATGTCAATGGTATAGTCTGGCACTTGTCAAAGAATTTGCCCAAAAGCACATTATTCCTAAAGCATTCCAAGGTGTCTAATTTTAGGGGTTACCAAAATCCATCAAAGTGCAGCAGTCCAAACGTCTAGGAATGGGCAGGAATGTCAATGGGAGTTAGTGTGTGCTTTCTGATTGTACGGCAATGAAAAGATTCCTTGTGTAGATTTATGGAGGTGTCATGGGAAAGTCGTCAGGGAGGGTTGGTGGTTGTCCTTGCTAATGGGCACAGCGACCCTAGACTCCAGCAGGTCAGAGTAATTAACGACCAGAAGCTAGCTGCTATCTTGACGCGGGTATTATCATCAAACGCTTCCAAGTCGTTTAGGGAGATAAGGAGACAGAAGGTGGTATGGGTGGGTGGTGGTGGGGATGATGGGTGTCCTCCTGCTCCACACCTGGGTGCACATCCACAGGAGCAACAAGCCTAATCAGACAGGCCGCTCCAAGGTTGTCCAAGGACGCAGCCTCCCCTCCACTGTGATGGATGAGGGCGTCATGCGTGTGCGAGTGCGTGAAGTGCTGTGTCATGGTGGGACCGCATTTCATTCAGGGAGTACAGACTTGTTTTTGGGGGAAACAAAGACTTTTATGCTAACAATAAGTATTCATGGATATTGGTAAGACAGAAAACCTGCTTTACTTCTAAATTCTCATAATGATTTATGGGTGTACTTTTGGGAATATTTGTAGTACTTCATTAAAATGGAAAATGACTTCTTTTGGCATGCCTGACAACTTTTTCCAAGCTTGCAGGGTTTAGTAAAGATAAATTATGATGTGCTTGTGAACTTTTTGACATTTTGAGGTTCTTCTGGTGCACCATGTTCTGTATGAGTCTTAAGCCCAGTTTCAATTCCTGGATTGAGTAACTTTGTAGCTTTTTACATTTCTCTCCTCCTAATGCCTGGCTACATTTACTGTGCTACATCCATTTGGTTAAATTGGCTAACTGTGTTATTGATGTTATCCTTCTCAACATATTTATCCACAATTAGTAATTACCACAACTAGAAGACCTCTTGACAGAAAGCTGGCTGTTAGTTTCTGTTTTGCGGGTGTCAACGTGAATAAAAATGTTGAAAGTTAATTGATTGTGGTCAATAACAGAGGATTACAATAACATGCTGCTTAATTGGCTGAGTAGTAAAACAGCACCAGACTCATCCTACTGTACTGTTCAAGTCTATAGATCCGTCTCCTCTCCCTCACTTGTCCGGCCCACTGACTGAATGACCTTATAAGGACCTGCAGTCTAAGGCCTCAGCATTGGGCAGCCAGCTCCTGACTCCAGGCCTGATGTATGGACGTGTTATTCCAAACAGAGCAGTGGGAAACAGCGCATTATTGATATCTGCTAAGTGTCCCGAAGAGTAATGCTGTTGTCCGGACAGCAGCTGTTCAGCCGGCTTCTGGCAGGTGGAGAAATCAATGGCAAGATGCAGCCTTCAGATGAGAGTAACAGATGAGCAGGGCACTGTAATGGAAAGATGGCTATCTTGGCTCGGGCACGGGGTTCTGTAGTCGCTATAGTGACAGTTGGTGTAGTATAGGACATGTTTTAGCATTATTGTGTTAAAGTCTTGAATCTACACAAGGCCGGTATAAAAGATTAAATATCAGGGCTACAGGTGACTTAGCAACTACAGTGATATAGAAAGTGGCAGGTCCACCCGAGCAGCCTCAACTGAAGACTGTAAGGCGCCTTTTCATAAAACATCTTTCGCCCAAATGGCCCTCTCTGTGAGGGGGGCTAGTCTATGGAATATGCTCCCTGTCTATTTAAAAGCAGTGACGAAATTTGTATGTACTGTGTTTCTAACATGTGATTTTGTGTCCAGTGTTGTACTCACTTTTACCAGTGTCATTTCATTCCTTTTTTCTGTGTTGTTTGTTCTCTGTTAAAAGCCCTTCTAGGGACAAGTGCTGCGAATTAGCTCTGGATATTAGCACTATGATGCATGCATCGAGCTGCTGTGCTACAGTTAGTCAATGTTTTTTGAATCCGTCCCTATTCAAATAAACCAAATATATATATATATATGTTTTTAAAAGCTGGTCTGGATCTCAAAGGTTAAATATGGTGCCAGAGGCACAGCTACATTAAGATTTGTTTGTAAGAAATCCCATGCAGAACAGTGGTGGAAAGAGCACTGAAAATTTGTGCTCAAGTAAATGTACAGAACATGGCTAAAAATGTACTAAGTTACAAGTACGACTACTGCTGCCAAATTTGTCCTTAAGAAGAAGAATAAAGTATGCAGTAGAATACTTTTACCAAAATTAATTAATTTGACAGTTTAAGGCTAAGTTGTTTTAAACTGCAGTCTGCATATTCCCTTAGCTCTGGTCAAACAGAGCAGACAATGCAGTGCTGTTGTGTGAGTTCGTAGATATAGAGGAGAGAGACAGCCGTGGATTGAGACGATTGGAACTTGTATAACTCCAATGGTTTTACATATAGCTAATTACAGTTTCATTGTTAGAATTATACTGAATTGCAAGTTCAGTTTTAAACCTGCTCAATTATTGCAAGAGTATTTGTAATTAGTATTTATCCAGAATATATAAAAAATGAAAACAGTGTCAGAAAGGATTGCACTGTGTGCACATATTGCACATATGTTGGGTCGCATTTTAGTAAGCAGCTTCTTTTTTGAGTACAATAGTTAAGCATAGAGTTGTTGAGGGAGACATCTTCATGGTTCATACAGCTTTTTTTTTCATAAAGCATTAAACAACTGTATAATGCTGTATCAAATGAATGATATTACTGCATTTTAAATAGTGGTTAGCGCACCTCATCAATACAATATTAATATATTAATTAATATATTAATATAACTCAGATGACTCTCTACTACAATCCATTACCACGTGGTTTGATCATTTTCACTTAATAGACCTAAACAGACACTCACAACCTTATACTTCCCTCCTTCCAGTAGTCCACACACACATGTATTAGAGCCCCTTCAGATCTGGTTGGACTGGTTTCCTTGCACACGTGAAAAGCATCTCCTTGCTGAACTCCTTTTCACTTTTTCATCAGCTTGCATCACCACAGTGTCACGTATCATCCACTGGTACATCAAAGACTGTGCTGGTCCCTGCCTGCACACGCTAGCACCCCTGACTAATTCTGCTGCTCCTTTATACCTGCTATTATGGTAGAAGATAGTGTTCTTGTATTATCTGTGAGCTACCCAAGGGTCTTTGGCTCCTTTGTCTCTGTCTGCCCGGGCAACCTTTGAATGTAAAAGATATGGTTAAGTCAAATTATGGTTAACACGGTTTTTATTGTCTGTGTTTTCTTTGCGGTGCGTCTTGTCCTCTCTCTCCTGCTGATTTGCAAATGGACTATTCTTGTAGCTTCAAGTCTAAGGGGAAGCAAGGAGAGTGCAGTGATGGCAGGCCACTGTGAAATATGCATGTGTGTTTGTGTGAGAGAAAGAAGCAACAAAATAAGATGGAGGAGTGCAATTTTATTAGTAACCTGGGAATAGGAGATAAAAATTTCCATCTTCACCAATCACGCTTAATATTATAAATAATATGATAATCTCTCTATCAGAGCACCTGTTAGTGTTACACTGGGCTGCAGAGAAAATACAATGCAGTCGACCCAGGACCTCATTGCTGTGAGGCAAGAGTGCTGCTAGCTACTTGTGCAAGCTGTTGATCATAGTAATTTGATCTGAAACAAGAACTGAAAATTCTACTCTACTGAGAGGAAATTTCCATCCAAACCCCTATTTGTCACTGGCCCACATTACGTGCCCTCAGCTCCATCTAATGATGTTACATATTTCTTGTTCTATCAGGCATACTCTCCTCTCTGATTCTTAAAATAGTCTCCTGTTCATTAATAAAGCATGTCCCTGCTGTGCATCGCAGCACTTTCAGTCTGCAGACCAGAGGGGTGCTTCAGAGCTACCATCGGCTCCACCAACACAAGTGGATTTAAACTAAGCCCCCAGCCTGTAATACAACGCTAATTTCCTCCAGTTTGTGCGTTTCCTCTCCATTACACTCATAAAGCACATTAAATATTGAACACACTGTAATCCCACTACAAATCCTTCTGTCAGCGCTGTCACATTGCCTCATCTTGTGGGTTTATTTTGGTCGTCCAGTCCCGCTCTCAGTTTTGCTGCTGAGCGAGCATCAATAACAGGCATTTAAACGGTAACCATGACGATGCCATGACAACAGTGATGGAATTTGTTTGGTATGGGGCTCAGCTGAATGGACGAGGATGAACCTGAGCAACCTCACGTCTGGGGCCGTCTGTGAATCGCGAGTCTCCACAGCACCTCCTCAGAAATGTCAAAATTAGTAAACTAGAAAAAGTGAGCTCAGCCATGATGGGTGTAGATAAGAGTTCAGACTTATTGTGCATGAAAACTAGTGGTGTGCATTGTGTTGTGTTTATAGCAAATTGAAAAATAATTGCATTTCACAGAATAAGAAATGTGGAATAAGAAGCATGCATAAAATATATACATAAAACAGAACAAAGCAAAAGAGAATGGACAAATCTACATTTACATTAACATATTACTACAACTGGGGTGGAGCTGCAGCGCTTTACAATTACATAAATATTAAGGAATGAGCTGTGAGTTCTTGCTCCTGATTAAGCCTTGGGACTCGGAGCCACGAGACCACGTCACGACTGTCATGGCCGCTGTATGGGCCCAGCCGCCTCCAGCTGTTGTACATTAAGCAAAGTGCAGTCGGAGGATTTGGTTGAGCCAGTTATGGGATAACTCAATAACATTACTCTGTTAGGAGCTGCCTTGAGCTCTTTATTTGATAATGCATCACGGTTTTAGCGCACACCCTGCGATCTAACTCACCCCTGCAGTCGTGAACTCATAAGCTGCTTACAGTGGCCCATGCTAAGTTTATGGGCCATTATGATTGGCCTTTACTCCGTATATGAAAACAGTGGGGACACAACGCTTTTACACTGATAGAAGGACTTCATTTTATCAAGAAAGTTCCTCCACAACAACATTACTCTGGCTTAAATCTTATATAATCATGGGTCTCACTTATCACCTGTGAGGATGGAGACTATGTGTCTGTACTGTTTATGGTTGTTTCACTGTAGCCCTCTAAATGGGATGGAGAAGTGGAAAAAGTGGTTGTAGCTTGATGTTAAAAGGTTTGTGACAGTAATAGTTTTGGACGTGGAAGCTGCAGTAGGTCAGGTGAGTTTTGACATCACCCACTTTCAAGTTCACGTTGAGTGTCAGTGTTTTGGCACCTTTCACACTGTGATCATCAATCAAAATCCTTTGCGGAAAAAAATACTTTAAAGACTTGAGTGTTACTAATGAAGCTGAAAAAAACAAAACATGCCAATCCCTTCTCACATTACTCATTAAAGGTCACTTAAAACTTCCGAGTATCCACAGAAAATTATTACGTTTGTCAAATATTACCTAATAATTTGGTTGATAGCCGCTCAGCACTGACAGCCTATGGCCTTTCTGATGACTCTGTAGCACAGCGTTTGACTCTGGTCTTGGTCATGGAGGTGTTCACAGTGTCCCATCTTCTCTCCTGATTGCAGTGCTCTGGCTCTGACACCTGCTTCTCTGCCCCTCTCTCTCTCCCTCTCTTTGCTCCTGGCTTGTTAGGCTGCCTCCCTGTGTGTTCTTCCTCAATAGAAGAGTATAAATACCTTTTACAGGTTTTCCTTCTGCATCCTTTTCACGTCCTTCCTTAAGGCCTGGTCCTCCTTTTGTCTCCTTTCCTTCCTTTAAGGTCCTTTTTGGGGAAGAGAAGAGACGTGGACTTTGAGACAAAAGATAATAAACAAGCTCTGTGTGTGTGTGTGTGTGTGT
>KN474378.1:24950-56572 GCA_000787095.1 Periophthalmodon schlosseri
TGAATGTGACCAGTGATGTTGCATGGTCTGTGTGCTGGCAAACATCTACAGTAAATCCCAAGCAGTATTCAAATAAAGGAGTAATAGGATTTAGGGCAAAAAACACCATTAAGTTTTTCATAATTTCTTCTTCCTCAGATATTAACTGGCCAATGTGATCAAATAAATAATACATTTATATAAATAATATATTGTAGCTAACATTGTGCAAAATAAGGCTGCTGAAATCCCAGTTTGAAAGGTTGCTCATAGTAAATCACAATGGCTGCCAACTCTGTAATTTAGCAGTTCATTATTCAGTCTTCCTCTCTCAAATGTTAATACTCCCAGATGGGTTTGAACATAATTCTGCAATAAAAATATAAATTGGAAATCTAATCACAATTTAAATGATTAAAAAATGCTATTCGAACCTTCTTCGGCCCCACTCGATTTGGCCTCTAAGTGCTCCAAACCACGGTTTCTTTGTGGTGGCTCTTCTGGTAGTGTTTATTTGTGTAAAATGTTCTATGTTCATGTGACCAACAAGTCAACACCTCACCGATTCTCTGGAAGGCTTTAAAACGGCTCTGTAGTCCGAATAGAACTTATTAGCTGTCAAAATCGCCAACCCCATACAAAATAATACAACCCAAATGACGATGGCGGCGCCCACGGCAACTTCCGGAGTAAGGTGAATAATACAGTCTTATCTTGACAGAGAGGAGGAACTGGGATGAGTACAGTAAATCAGAGAGTTAGATAGAGTTTAGATGTAGGACCAGAGGAGATTAGCTGTTGACATGTTCCTTTTCTACAGAGCTGTGAACGGTAAAAGAAAAACTTGGGTCGTTGACAAGAATGATAAGCCATTTTCCATGGAATGCGACAGGAAAAGGTTTAGTCCACGTTTACTCTGTAACCGATATGCCTATCAACAAGGGTCACAACCTGGCAAAACTGAAGTCAACCAATCAACACCAAGCACCACCCCAGTGTAAGCAGATCTGACAAGTCACACTCAAAGCCTATCACGATGTTTATGGAAGCAGGGTGGATTACTGCAGGGGCATTCACACACCTCACTAATGCAATCAGAGTTAGTTAGTCCGCACTTTGCTTTTGCTCAAACATTATTAAACACAAGTAGGCAGAAATCCAGCTGCAGGTTTCCATGTCAACTGTGAAGAGTGTGCTAATTTACAAGGGCACACAAACCCATCACAAGTTTAACGGCTTTATTTTTCTCCCACACAAATTTAAAAGACAAAATGAGAAACTAAAGTATGCCGATCAAACAGGAAATTAATAGTTTAATGATGGGAGGCTTACAATATGAGAAGGTGGAGTCGAGACAGGCGCGGTAATGGCTAAACCCATCAGACCTGACAGCTCCGTAATGGGCTCAAACTTTTTCAAAAGAAGAGAAAAGAGAAAGTAGTCAGCTGTGTACAGCTATGTACAGAACCAAGATTATGGTTGGTTTTGTTTCTAACAGGGATCTCCAACCTTTAGCTTGAGAGCTAACAGTAGCTCTCCACCCCCTTCCAAATAGCTCATCAAGAGGTTTCTGAATTATACATATTGTGCTGAATAACTCAAATTTGATGCCTAAGTTTTTGCACGAATAACTGGATAATGGTTTGTGTTTTATAGGCATTTATCTGTACCCCATCTAATTTATTTTATTTATTGTATTGTTTATTTGAATAGGGTCAGATACAACAAACAAAGATTGACATTTCAGTAATCTGATGCGGGTATCACGGTGTTTATAGCTTAAGCTAATTCGCAACACCAGTCCCCAGAAGGGCTTCTAAAACTGTTCAAATTTCACTAAAAAGCAGTGGGATTAGTTGTAGAAGAAGCAATAAATACAGTGAATTTGTCAAGAGAATCAAATAAGGCCCGGCCTGCCTCTTACATTTGCTTTTCGGCTAAGATTAGTAGCTCTCTGGCATTTTCATTTTGTATCATTTGGTAAAGGTAGCTCACCAGAGGAAATAGGTTGGAGACGCCTGGTTTATAAGCTCATGTAAAGGTGTAATCTATATAAATGTAAAAGAATAATGCATTTCCACGATTCAGAACTGTTGTGATAACACACTTCACTACACTTATACATTTTACATCATTTTGAGATGGTCTTTTATTATAAACCATAAACTCAATATCAGAATTTTACATTTCTTCACTCACAATATAATCAATAATTCTATATATTAAGTTTATGCTAATAGTTGCTAATTAGTGCTAATGCTAATGGTTCAGGTTAAAGAGAATGCGGTTATGTTAATTGTTGCATTCCCTCAGAATGGTATGGTATGGTATGGTATGGTATGCTTTTTATCTGTACAGGGACAGTGCACAACAATGCATTAACCAAGACAATAGGAGAGATGCTGGTGCCAGGTTATATCATGAAGGCTCATTTGCACCTGTAATCAGTGAGAAGGCTGGTGGAAATACTGAAAATATGGATTCAGTGTATATAGATAAACTGACCACAAATGAATTAAAACAGGTATTACCTAGGCTCACCTTGTTCAAATACTATTCTAAAAACAGCCAAACACAAGCACATGCACTCTTATCCGCTCCCCTTAGCCCCTTCCACCCTCCATTAAGGCTCTACATATGCACATACACACACACACACACACATTCTACTTTAGAAGTGATCCATGCTAACAGAAGTTTCAAATCTTTTTTAACATACAAAATCTTTGGTGATATTGTTTTACACAGCAATCTGTAAATGTAATACCTTTCATCCACTTGTATTAAAACAGTGCTTATCTAAGATGGCCTTGTCCTACTTTAAACACATTTTGGTATTACATTCATGTACAGTGTCTTTTACTTTAGCAAGCCCTCTACAACAAAACAAAACTATGCAAGTCCACGTCTGTATTTCCATTGCTTTCACCCGAGCCTTTTTGCCATAAACTTTGACTGCTGCTCTTTGAACTTGTATCTGCGGTAAACTGTGGTGTGAGCAGGTGGAAACAAGCACAACAGCTGTGTCATTTTACAGCCCTCGGCCAAAAACCCGCTTGGTTTGGGCCCATAATCTCTGCACGCGCTCATAATGGGAGCCAGATATTGTTCCTGACCTCATCGCTTTCATCACAACGTCCCACTCACCACACATTGTCTCAATTAGACGCCGTGTGCTCCCAAACCAGGCTTTGATCAGCAGGGGATTAGTTATACGGCATGGGCCTACATACTAATATTTGATTTCTCAGCTCTTGTTTGTGTTCCTTGTTTAATAAATTCATTGGAGGCAGTGACTTATTCTGAGTTGTACAAAATTAAGCACATGAGTGAGAACAGAACATTGTGGTAGCAGCACAGAGGAAAGATTAAGGAAATAAACAAGCTTCCACAGTACAAAGTAACTAACAATGCAAGTCCAAGGTAAGTAAATATAATGGCCTATTAGAGCAAACTAAGATAGCAAAAAGATAATGCGAATTTAAACGAAAAGAGTACATGGAAGGAACAGCTCATTTCATGTTTTGGAGGAAAAGTCAGAAAGCTGAGACTGAAATGGTATGTCAGTGTTTTTCTGGTGGTAGATGCTCATGTTTTTGCCCTCCTATAGGGTTAATCCTCATTTAGAACGACCTTATACATCGTTTAATCTTATTTGAAACCTGGGTAACATTTTAGACCACATTAACCATAATTGAATTATGATATAGTCCAGGTTTAGATCCGGCAGTACTCCAAAATCCAAATATTATCTTAGGTGGTACTTAATGTGAAAAGCTTGAGAACCACTCTAGTCTATGTAGAAGAGTGATATAAGTATCATTATAAGGATGGTATGCCAAGAAATGCGAAGAAGAAGTAGAAGGCCTATGAGAAGAAGAAGAAGAAGAAGAAGAAGAAGGCCTATGAGAAAAAGAAAAAGGCCTATGAGACGAAGAAGAAGGCCTGTGAGTAGATTGCCAAATTGATGTTTATAAATATACTGTGGCAGAAAATGATTTGCAGTGAATTGGTGTTGGAGCGTATTTTGTTTTAGGATAAAGTCAGATGTTTTGAACATACAGACGAGGGTTTATGTTATATACTGTAGAAGGATTCTTACGGGAACACCTAAAAGAGGAATCACGGATTTTGTAACATAACACAGAAAAGACATCTTGTTGCAATAATACTATATTCAGTACATTGTGTGTTTTGGATATGTTTTAATTGAGTTTTATTCAAGGCGCCCTATGGACAGCTGTTGTATATAAGCTCTTTGTTAGCACTGTGTATGTTTGTGCCAATATATCTATTATACCCACATCATGTAAATAAAAAAACTAATTTAATCTGAGTGAAATCCAATGCAGGATAATTGATGCCAGGGCATATCGTGTGAGCTCGATGATGTCATTGGCGTTTGGTCACAGCGGTGTATGTGGGTCAGCCTCTCTGCTTTTGGTGCAGTCTGAAATATATGAGAGGGGCCAAGGCAGGCAACTTTATTAATGGGTTGGAGGGCATCTGAAGCACTGTTGCTGGTATATTTTTAAAAAAGTTAATTTTGACTTGGAATATGTCTGAATTGTCTATGTGAAGCAAGACAAATGCTAAAATGCTTGCAACTCATAGCCATCTATCTACATTCAATGTAACTTCAGAAAAATAAATAAATAAATAATACAATTTATCACAAAAAAGCTAGCAGGCTTATCAGGAAAAACTGACACAAATGCATAAGCTGGATATGTATTTTTTAATTGAGAATGTGGTTATATTCTTGAAGTGGAACCAAGACCCACTTCACTTTAAGTTGTGCCTTATTCATTTTTCAGAATCAGAATCTTTTATCATATATTTAATAAAGTCTAGACCTAATAGTTGTGACTTCAGTGACACGTGAGCATTCTCAATTTTCATATTTGTGCATATTTTTAAGTTCACAGCATGGGTAATTTGAGCACTCAGACCTGTCATTTTGCCATTTGCCCCTTGTCAGCTTTGTGACACAGGAGAAGCCACTGCCACTTCACACCCTTTGCCTCATCATAGCAACCATGAAAACAGCAGCTCTCTTCTCTGTCCACTACTATCCATCCTTACTGTATCCATTTCTATAGCATTTCACCTCATTGCACCACACCATATGTCCCCAACTAGTTCAAAGTTCTGCCTGTGATCTCTCAATCTTTTACTGATCTAATCTACAATCCTATTTCTTTCCCGTTTTCCAGAATCACCCTTGATTTCTCTTCACTGGAGCAGAGATGAAAATCAATGCTCTCTTCCTCGCCTGCATGGGTCCCTGTGTGGAGGAGGATGAGAGGGAGGCAGTTAGCGCGGTCCATCTATCTCCTTTTGAGCTCAATAGGACAGTGCTGGTCCTGGACTCAGTGTAGTCTCCAGACCGGAGACATGACGCACCAGTGGGACGAAAGCCAGCCCTGGACTTCAGCCTAGAGTCCTTTAAAGATGAGTCTTCTGAAGTTTTAACAAGCACTTCATCAGACTGGGAGACAAATTGATTCAAGATTGAGTGGCCACCTCAAAGCAATGACGATAAGAAATAAAGAATTATAATCAACGTCAGTTATGTAACTTGTTTGTTACCTTGGGATATTAAAATGTCTCCTTCAAATGTTTATCTTTGTGCTAGTTGAGGGGCAGAAAAAATTTATTTTTGGCTGCTCTGGCAAGATAGTGTAATCATTTGATAATTTGGGGATATTGATTAAAATCCAGATACATTTAAACTGTTTTGATTTCACTGCTGAGTGTACCTCCTGCTCAACTGAACAAAACATTTACAGTTGTTCAAATATGAGGACATGACTCACAAAATGACAGTTTGATTTGAAAGATTGCACAAAATCTCCAAACAAGACGAAAACAAGTTTTGTCAATCCAACATGCCGTGGGGTAACAAAATGCTACAAAAAGCAGATGAAATACCAACCTTTTGTGTTTTCTTGTGTATTTCCAAACATAACTAAGCTTGATTGACAAGGTTCTACCATAATAGCATATCACTTAAGAAAAGCAATTTTGACGGACATACAAAGACATTACTGACTAGCCACTTCTCAATACAGAGACACGAAGACTGATTATTATTATAATCTAGGCAAGGCACGTTTATTTGTATAGCACAATTCGTAAACAAAGTAATGCAAAGTGCTTTTTAGAATAAGAAAGACATCACAATACAAACAAGTTAAATCATAAATTATCACAAATAATCATCATAAATTAACATTAATGGAGAAGAATGTAGAATAAAAACCTTTCAGTCATATGCACAGCTAAACAGAACCGTTTTGAGCCTGGATTTAAACATTGTCAAAGTAGAGGCCTGTCTCACATCTTCAGGAAAACGATTCCAGGTTTTAGCTGCATAAAACTGAAACGCTGTATAGTCCTGACTCTGGGCACTAGCAGGAGGTCGGTCCTTAAAGTCCTCAAATTGTGAGATGGTTCATATGGCACTAACATGTCGGAGATGTACTTTGGTGCTGGGCCATGGAGAGACTTGTAACAAGCAGAGCTGCTTTAAAGTCTATTCTTCTGAGCCACAGGAGCCAGTGCAGAGACCTGAGCACAGGACTTATGTGCTCGTACTTCCTGGTTCTAGTCAGGACCCGAGCAGCAGTGTTCTGGATGTACTGCAGCTGTCTTAACGCTCGTTTGGAGAGGCCAGTGATCAGGCCGTTACAGTGGTCTAACCTCCTGGAGACAAATGCATGGATAAGTCTCTCCAAGTCTGGTTTAGACAGTATACTGTCTAATCTAAACTGCATATTTTCAAACACTGATGCTCAAAAAGGGCCTAAAAAGTCAGAAATAACATCTAGTACAATTGTTTTGTGTAACAGAGTAAAAAAATCCCTTTGTTTCAATAATCTATGTAATGCAATCAGCACTTTGGAAAAAACGTAGTCCTATTCACTGTGACCATTGTCGGAAAATAGTGCAGTTAACAGGCTAGTCGTTAGAATTTATATTTATATTTATTATTAAGTGCTCTGAACAGGAACTAGGATGTACGAACGCAACAGGAAAATGTGGACTGAGGCAGGACTGCAGCTCACAGTTAAACCTATCTTCATTTGTCAGGGTTTGTGAAATGAGTATTGTCTTATATAGTAACTCAAATTTTGAATCCCTTTTTCAGACTTTATAACTGTCACCTGAAGCTTATGTCTTGCACAATAACTCAAATATTCAAGATCCACCCATTAAAGCAACAGCCACAAGGCGTACACGACGTAAGCACAAAAACTTCCCTCTGTAAGCATTCGACTATCCTTCCTTTCCCAGTGCAAAACGTTATTCCCGTCTTTTCAGTCTCCCTATAGGAGCCTTATTGTGCTGCTCCACAACAGAAAACATGAGTCTGATTCCATTATCTCTTTGGCGGAGGTGTGCTGTGAGGATCCTGATTATGAACCAGTCCAGTGAGAGGAAAATGAAGCTCAACATGCAGCTGTACAAAGACACACCTTGTTTCATACGTGAAAACACAGAAATAAGATGTTTTTTGCTTCCCAAAGAGACTAAGAAGAACAATAAGTGGTCTCCAATCAACCGGTCAGCACAGGCCAGTGTAGATATAATGTATTCACACACACCATGCCGAGATATTAAAATCTACAGTTTGTGTCCCAGTGGAGTTTTACATTGTGAAGTTTTGGGCCTGTTGTAAAAAAGTAAATAGCCAGCATTTTAAGCCAGCAAGTTTAGCTTTGTATGTAAACTTTTAGTAACAAGACTGACTTTTTGTGGCCAAACTGTAGTTCTTTTTGTAGACGTCTATCATCATATATGTTTTGGACCATAACACTCAACAGGACCCATTATGAAAAAAACAATTGCATAGAGTTGCATGTCAGTGTGTTACTTCGCACTGAAAACACAACATAAGAACAACTGAGATGGCTAGTGATGGGACTTTTGGCTCCTTTGTGGGATCTGAATATTTTGGATCTGTTCATGTCAAAGAGCCGTTCAAAATGCTCTTTTAATATTTATTTATATGACAGATGCCAATGTGAGAGCTCATTTTAACAATAATGAGGCTCAGATCTGTTTAAAATGGTTCAAACAGAGAGTGGGGGTATGTTTACCCTTTGAAATTATGACATTCTAAACAAATGTTGCAGTATAATGATAATAATTTAAAAACGTACTATTATTAAGATGCCAAATATGTTGTTTTTTGTGCACAAAGCTCACACTTGTGCTGCGTGCTCTGCTTCTTTGCTGATTCTTGTGTTGTTTCAGTGTTAATCAGAGTAAAAATGCATAAAAATTGGAAAGAAAAAGATTTGGTTCTTATAAAAAATGAGATTCAGATGCAACTGTTCACGTTAAGGGACCGTTCAAAAGAGCCGACTCGTTCATGAACGTCACATCACTAGAGATGACACAATGATCAACTTTAAAAACAAAATGAATGTATTAATTTCACATACCCATATTACTTTCTCAGCATACAACCGTGTAAATGCTCTGGTGTCTGTAGCTCTGTTTCGGCTTTTTTAAATGACGGCCGACTGCAGAGATCAGTCATCATTTAAAAGAGGAAGAGTTGAGCAGACAGCTCCTTATATGGTAAAGGCATGGAGGGCTTTTAAAAGTATTTGCAGTATAGGTGACAGACTGTCATAACAAGCAGAGTGAAAATGTTCCTTTTCGTCTCAGCTTTTACGCTTTGCTGAGAAAAGCTCTTTGTCTCTTAAGCAGAGGATGAGCGATGGAGGCTGTGTTAAGTGGAAACAATGAGAAGCATCACTGACAATGAAAGTGTCAGACCCGAAAAGTGATATTCTGAAACGTCTCCAGCATACACATGGTCTATCATAATACAGCAGGCAGACAGGGAACTGCTGTGAGGGGGGTAATGGCTGTCAATACAGACTGTTAGCTCATCGACAACAGCACACCTGAGGGAACTTAGCATCTGTCAGAAGCACTCTCTCAAGAGTAACATGAGCACAATATGCGGTACAATGTGGCAGAAGTGAGAGGGGATTTTTTTATTAACTCAATCAATCATTTAAGTAGCATTTGTAGTAGCAGTGATTCCCAACTTTTACTTACTACTGGCTCTGGGGACCCTTTGCAATCCCCGGCCCCTTACAGGGTCAGGTCCCCCAGGTTGGGAACCACTGTGCTAGAGCAAAAGGGTGGGAGCTTTAACATTTTAATTTGAGACAGTTTGTCTCTGGTCTTTTGGTGCAGTACTCCAGCTTTTGAGATATTCTAATAACTTAAGTTATCTCAGCTGTAACATCTGATGTCATTTATAGTCATTTATTGTCACACGGTGAATAAAGTTCTGAAATGTTTCACTTTATCTTTACTGCAGCCATTCTGATCTTTTGTATAGGTCTATGTCAGTAAAGGAGATGAAGTGAATACATGTTAGTCTGAACCAAAGCTGATTTCTCTCTATGGACTGCTTATTTCAGAAGTGTCTCAGATTGCATTAGAAACAGCTGAAAGCCTAAAATATTCTCTTTTATGTGATTGTTCTGACAACCCAACATTGAGCTGATAGGACTCCTGCTGAGGCTCTCTGCATTTTAGCTAATAATAAGCCTTAGTTTTGGTTGCTTAAAATAATCTGACAGTTTATTTAAAATTTATAGGCTACAAAACAAAATCTCCAAAACGTGTGGGGGCTTGTTTTTCTGTGAATGTATATGTGCTTGAACTATGGCTATTGCCGGCCATGGTACAGTGTCAGCCCACATTGCTGAGGGGCGCAGGCTCTAAGCTCCATGTGACCTCTAATGACGCTAAAAATTTGTTATCTGTTTGTGTAAGTCTGTTAGATTAATGTAGGTATACAATGTAAATATTTGCTTGTTGCCCTGTAGACACACAATTAAACGCTAGAACAACACAAACACTGTATTCTTTCCTGCCATTTGTCATCATCGAATCCAATTGTGGCCGTAACATAATTGTCCAAGTCGCCTGTTTAATTACACGCTTCCAGCATAAGTACAGTCTGGTCCAGAGACAAACTCATTTCTTTCACATTTTGCCATTCTCCTAAATCCACAAACATAAGAGCAATTACTCATCATGTGCTGGTAATGAAAGAGCGTTGAATATCCTGCCTTAGTCTTTCCCTCTTGTGTCCATATGCTTTTGACATATGGTCCTAATGAAGACAAATGATCTCCCCTCTATCAGCGAACACAAAGTGAGCATCCCCTGTGGCCGACCAATCAGACGGCCGATTCAGCAAGTAGCATCAAACAGTGCACCAGTACAATGTTACGTAATATTTAGCGGTTGTGCTTTCAGGGAAAACATCATGCATGAACTTGGTAGAACTTTTCACGCTTCAGATTTAGAGCGGAGATCAAAGAGAGGAGGTGTCTAGGGAGAATAACCCAAAACTCTGAATGTAAAGACTGCACTGGTGGAGTTCTGTTCATGATGATGAGAGGAGGGGTAAAATGGGAAATGTCAAGAGGGGCGCAGGCAAGGGTTGGGATAATTAGGCACTTTACTGTAGATGCTACAAAAGATAGAAAAAACCCTGGGTTAGCATTAGCAGAAAGTACAAACTGTTTTCATTCCAGCATTCAATCCACAAATAATGGCATGACCCCAGTTAGGCTTTAAAATGAATTTCCTGAATAGATATTGTTTTGTGTTATGTTGGCACAAACAGTAATAAGGTCTGTTCTGAAATGTTCAAAATGCACATTGACAAGTTAATTATTGCTCAAATAACTGATAAAAATACAAATACATAGACACAAAAAATACTTCTGAATTATAAGAGCGCATCTGACCTAAAGGTTGGAGCAAAGCCGCTTGTCAAATCCTTTGTGGCATTTCAAACATGAACCACAAAGCTGTATACTTCCTCAAACTGAACGATTTACAATACTTGCATATTTCAATCCAATAATTATGACCAGATTTTAATTTTCTTTACAACTGAGCCTCCTTGCGGTAACCCTGAATTTGTAGTTTGTCTTCTCTTATGTTGTGGCAGACTGGTTCAAAACAAAAATACTAGCGGTTCTTCGCTGGGGCTGGATTTTGAGTTATGACAGTGGAAAATCTGGGGTACTGTAGTACACACTATCTTTACACAGGGATTTGTGGGCAGCTTTAAAACAAAATGAAAGTAGTAGAGTGCCTTTGCGTGCTGTATCTTTGTGGTGACTCCCGGGAAAAGTCAGATACCAGAGAGCGCAGAGACAGAGCCGGATTTGTCCCACTGTTTATTTGCAGATTTTCCCAGTCTAAACTCACACTATACTGGCATTTGTCCTTCCTTCACTTTGTATATTTGGTTGTTAGGGCTATGCTACAAAGACTTGGTTTCTGTGTATGACCTACAGCAGAAGAGAGAGTTAACATCTCTACCCCTCAGACAGAAGCAGAGGGAGGGGGGTACTCACCGTCACAGTCCCCCAGGTGGGCCACGTTCCCCTGCTCCACGTCCTGCTCAAATGGTAGTCTGCAGAGAGAGCAGACACCAGCATTAATCAGAGCACAGATACATGAAGATAAAGGGTCATCAGTGTTTTACAGCAGAGGGCAAGTGGAGATGACAAAAGTGTATTTTGTGCACGACTAGAATGGCAAGAGATTGTTGAAAGTTCTACAAAATGTTTTAATAGGAGCACAGTGCACATGACAGGTTACAATAATAGTTATTTATGGTTAGGACCACGGCAAATAGAGATACTTCACAAGGATGTAAACAAGGGCAAAAGCTTATCTCATTTACACAACAGTTGTTATTTGACAAAGAAAAATATATGAAAACAGCATTATTTTGTTTAATGTTTAAACCATAGACTGTATAAAGAAGTGGACTAAGGGAGTGTGACATCACCCATAGCGTTCAGCTCCAGCCAAATAAAGCTCATCGAGACTAGCAGTTATGGGGCGAATTTGGAGCAGAGTTCCCTATTTGGAATTCCGATTGCGAGTGTCCCAGCAACCAAAAAGCCAATCCGGAGCCAGGCTGTTGAAGGTAATGCTCACACCACTGGTTTAGTAGGGAGCGGGCGCTTAGCAAGACTGTCAATCAAACCTGTTGCTAACGGTAGTGGGAGAGACTTCAGGGAAAAAAGGCATCTCACTGGTCTGTTATTAATGTTCATATCTTGATTTACAGACAAAATAGCCAAATAAAAACACCAGGACCATGTAGCGTGGATTAATATGAACATTTTAAGACCAAAATGATGAGCCTGACAGCAGCAGTTACGGAGAGAGGGGCGACAGTTTTTCAATAGAAAGTAAATTGGAACCAGAGTTGATGGAGCCGGAAGCGCACCCATGCTCACTTCCTATTTGAAACACAGTGGCTAGCAGGTTAGCTACCAGAGTGGTGGAGCCGGAAGCGCACCCATGCTCACTTCCTATTTGAAACACAGTGGCTAGCAGGTTAGCTATATATACAGTATATGATTTAAACTGACAGAAAAATGTGCTTCTTGTGTGAAAATTATCCCTACTTTTTGGTGGGAAATTTGCATATTGATAGCATAGACAGAGAGATTCCTTTTGAAAACTCAGCTCAATTTCAACGTTTTTTCAACACTCATCTGATGTAAAACTATGATAAATATTTAAACAGATACTACGCCATCAAACAAAGTAATAATCGGAAAAACATGAAATCTTTTGGTATGCATTTTGACTTTTAACTGATACTGCTGCAGTTACAATACTAAATACTAAAACTTCTTAAAAGCTGTTGCCACTTTGGATAGAATGAATACAATATAAGAACGTTTCCTCTCATTTAAATTTGTGTCAAAGTAGTGACGTTAATTCAATTAGTAGACATTTTCCAGCTCTCCCTCGGGTTGAATAATACTTAGACTCATCTCCATCATAACTTAACGGAGACATTTTTCCCTGCAAGGCCATTGAATAAGATAATTAATGCGATAAATTGCATCTGGGTCAGCATACTATAGATAACGTAAAGTAAATAAACATGGTATGAGGAAAATGGTTGTAGGGGTGCAGCGGTTGTAATATTGCCAAGTTCATTATTCTATTATGAAAAAGTGATGTCTCCCATAGAAACAAATAAACTGCAGTATAGGCCTGCAGCTCTAAATATTTTGAGCTTATTTATGGTTCTACTTTAAAACTCATTTCCAGTGCGAGTCCAGGAGAGTGAGGAAAACTCTGCAGAATAAGGCATGATGAAGTGAGAAGGTGCAGCGGCCACAGCAGAGCACGAGCCAGGTGTGTGTGGCTAAAATAACACAGTCCCGTAATGGTTTGGATCTGGAGAACAAGAAGTGGGTTTAAATGAACAGACAGAGAGACAGAGTGTGAGAAAGTGGACAGGGAAATCCAATGAGAGGCCACATGGGCGGAAATGGGACACTTAAGTCAAAGTGCAGCCAAATGTGTGGCCTGTGCAGTGACTATGGCTGTGTGGGGACAGTGAGTTTGCCTTAAACTGGTTTGGCACAGATGTTAGTGTTAGAGGGAGTATGGATGTGTAATTGAACATATGGGAACATAGTATTAACAATAGTCATATACAAAGGTTGCACAATGCTAGAGTGATTGGTTTTCCTATCACTGGGCTGACCACCAACAATGTTTCTAGGTTGAACTGCTTTTTCTCAAGAATTGACAGCCCTGCCCTTAACAAGTGTCCAGGGTGTACTATCAAAAATATGACTTCAGTAATACACCAAAGGCAAACAAGGAAAATTATTAGTCAATGCTTTTTTTCCCCCTAGTTTTTATTTTCTAGTTTTTAATTTTCTTTCAGCTACAGCTACTTTGTTCACATTAAAACGTATCTTGTAGTCTTTCCACAGTCCAGTTAACACCTGGACTAGTGGCAAAAAAGCATGTATTACTTTGTGGGGAAATTGGCCCAATGTGGTCGAAGTCGGAGGCGGACTTATAAAAAGTGTTTTTTACCAGATGGAATTTATTAAAAGATGAATCTGGTTGAAAAGCAAAAAACTCAAGAAAACAACATCAGCTGTTGACACAGTGAAACAGAAAAAAGCAACTTAAATTAAATCTGGCATAACAACCACCTGCACACAACTACACTGAAGTCCCCCCAATGAACTCAGGCAGGCAACTTTTATACGCACTCAGAAAGTAAGCCCGCCCACTAGGTAAGTCCATCTTTCTGCACAGGTAAGTAGGTGTTTAAAATTAGCAGGCAAGTACATATATGGTTTAAAGTCCCTTAACAAATGGGTTTCAAATAAAGCTATAAACACAAGATGACTTATATCAAATACTGAAATACATAGAAAAACTCCAAATGGATGACTCCTTCATATGATCTTGCCCATGACCTCAACCAAAGACACAAAAATGGCTGACATTGGGTATGCCTCCTCTTCGTCTGTGCCGTTTGTCTGTGTAATTATACAGTATTTGCATATACTAATCTGTTTAGCTTACTCCCAGTAGCGCTCGGGTTAACTATAGTTCTTACTTGGGGTACATCTTGGATAGCAGCCAGTACACATGAAGACACAAAGGAAAAATAGGATAATTAGTTATAAGCTGATGAATGCTTAATTAAGACATAGAATTCAGACATAAACAAATGGGGCATAATATTCTTTTTAGATGAATATTTATGATGCCTGGATCATTTATCATTGTAATGAACCAACTCAATTAATCAAATCTTAATTGGAATAACTAATGAGTAACCTGCATTATACAATTATACCAGTGATGTATAGTATAAGGCATTATAATTAAACAATACAAGTTTTCATTTGGCTTGAGCTAAAAGCCCCAATGTTTAGAAGCTTAAACATGTGTGTGAAGGTGAAAAATGAGTGTGACTGCTGTGAACCTGCTCCTCTTGTCATGTTAACAAAGAATAATGTTACATATTAGGTCCAGAGCTTTTCATGGGCTGTGGACTGCATGCAATCACTGAGTTGCGTGTTTGTGTGTGTTTTAGTTTTACGGTGCCTTCTCCTCCAGGTACTCCACATTAAAAGACTTCACAATAAAAGACTGACAGATAGACACCATATGTTTTTAAGAAACACATATGGTTTGAGTTAAGCTGTTGTTTTTAAGGCTGTGTTGGAACTTGGCTGCATATACTGATGAAGGTAATTAAGCATCCACTTTTTAAGAAGAAAGTTATAAATATGAAAAAGTCAGAAATCCAGCACTAAAACTGGTGCATATGGCAAATATAAGAGTCATTGAATTTAAACACTGCATTTAGGATCTGTTTGTGATTCTGGGACATTTTGCTATGGTATTATAGTTGAGGTCTGCCACCTGCATGTATCCATGGAGATGTTATTGTTTTCCCTCAAATGTTCCACCCTGTGCATTATATTTCCCTATCTCCCTTGAGAGAAGAAGCAGGTGACGCCTCTGGGCCATGTCATAGGTTTTTAGCAATATAAACTTCTCTAACATGGCAGACACATAACTTTAATTTCATACTATGGAACATCTCCATAACATCTCCATGGAGACAAACAGGGGTGAACCTTCCACCAGAAAAGTTACATAGTCCCAAAGATGACTATCCTCAGATCCCCACCTCAGGACTATAGCTTTTGTCCAAATCTCCTCTGCACCTGGACTCGTCTTTGTGCACTCTTCCCTTCTCTTTCCCAGCGCCAGAATTAGAAAGTAATTTCATAATCCTCCAAAAGCGACGGCCTCCTCTGGTAAAGAGAAGCTGCATTATTGCACAAAGAGGAAATCCACGGTAACTTAATGCACAATCGATTGGCGAGTTGACCGCCCTTGGTAAATCGAATCAGGAGTCACACAGAGGCCTTTAACAGTATAAGCGTGCAGCCTGGGGTGGTCTTTAAGGGTGTGTTGTCTGTTCTGCTGCCTCTACACCTGTGTTTGTCAAGCACTAATTCAATAAGCAGGTCTGAGTAAAGAGGGATTTGATTTGGCGGCGCGCGGGTGGTCAGTGCATCAGAGGAGAGACACTATAGGAGCTTCATGGTTCAAATGTCCAGGAGTGATGGAACGATGTTGTGAAGTTATAATTTGATGTGGAAAATATATATCCATTTATCATTCTTTTTACAATCTGATAAATGAATTGTGTCATTATAATTGTATTAATTAATCTCACCAAGCAATGTATTAATTGGTTTTCATAATGCTTGATTTTTTCATGTAATAAGTATGATTACGGGTTAGGATTATTGTGAGAAGAAACATCACAATTGAACGATTATTCACCATTATTGTCACCATCAAAAATGTTTCATTGTCTAATATATCTCCATTCCTCTAATATACAACCAGATTTATTAAATTTAACTTTTTTAGAAGTGTAGATTGTAGATATTTTGCACAATAACTGAAAGCTATGAAAAGCACTTCTAAACTCATTGTGGTGAATAATTAGGATGCTAGGAATAACTATGATGCTGTAAACAAAAGCCCTCAAAACTCAGTAAACAGTCAGGTACAGTGCCTTTAACTATAAAAAAAACTATACATTTGTAACAAAAAAAAATGAGCCAGATGACTTATTATTCATTGTACTATTTTTTTTTTATTTTTATTAAACTTTGTCCACTTCCCATGCACTGTAACACTTGTGCTAACCAGACAAGCTTTAGCACACATTTCCGGAGCGCGCCACCCACAGCCGCAGACACTGCATCATGTGGCAGCACTTGATCGGGTCTTAAGTGAAAGAACACAGGCTCGTTTTAACTGCAGCAGAGGCGGCGGACATCTTGAATCAATAAGTGTGCCCTGGGCGGACTGTGTGACAGGCTACTTAGAGGGCACAGATGTTAGACAGTGGTGCTAACACTCCCAGACACATACAAGGACTTCCAGAACACATGAATAATATATGGGACGTCTCCTCCACAGGTGTAGGTAACCTTGAGAGGAACGAAAAAAACAAGTGGACAACAAATAGACGAGGATGTGATCAAAGATGCCTGGTCGATACGTACAGAAAGGGAAAACAGAAGCCAGAGTGGTAAACAGACAAACAGCAGCAGATGGAGAATGACAAAGACGAGACATGTGTGAGGTTGTCATGGTGATGTAGGCCTGTATGAATGGGGGAGGGGTTAGGTCATACCTGGTCCCGGGACGAAGGAAGGAACAGGTGCTCCCTTTAGTCCAGCCACAGTACGGATCTCTGGAGGCTATACAACTTCTGCACACAAATAAACAAAATCAATGAATTATTTATCTTTTGTACAGGATGCCAGTAGAGGATTTCTGTGCCAACTGGGACTGTGGAGTTAATGCAGATCAGTTTGGGTCTTTTTAATTAAGAGGTCTACTGCCAATTCTCTGTCAGTAAAAGCATGTGGTTTGAAGCACAGTTCAAAATGTGGGGAAAGAAATTGGACTATTTCTGGGGGTTAAATGGCAATGATTATAAGTCTGTAATGTTTATTATCAGGAAATTCATAGTGAAAGTCATTTTATTTGTTTTTAATAAGGCAAAGTAAAATTTTATTGAAAATTGAGATGGTTCAGTGTGATGGAGAAAATCTTGATTCATCTTTTTGGCATATTGCCCAGCCCTAGTGCCAGAGAAAAGTTTGTATATGTATTTTATTTTTTTTTTATGTAATTGTTATTGAGATGAATAGAAAAAAAAAATGTGATTGACAATGGACAGGCAGGATTAAACCCAGGTTATAAAGTGGGCAATCACATTATGCAGTGATTACATAAGGAGTCTGTGCATACCCATCATAATTACACTTTTGTATGTTCATTTAAGTGGCTGTAAAGTGGCTCAACATTCGCCCACAACTGTGTTCTGTGCAGTTTGGTCCGAGCTCCAACCAGTGCATATGCTAATTTTGTTCTTATTATTAACACTGAGCTGTGAATGAGGAGTAAAATAATAAAAAAATATGTTTTGACTGGTTTGTACTAATTCATTTGTAAAAGTGAATAAGAAAATACAAGAGAATGTGCACTGTGTTAATTAAGCTGTTGAACCTTTGACCAAAGACACCACACTATTCCAGCTTTTATTTATATCTCGAGGACATTTTAATGAATCATAAAATCCACAAGTGGGTGGATAACAATAACTGACACCAGTTCTTACTCAAATGGCCGACGTGCAGTTTATTTAACAGTCCCTGAGCTCCCTGGTAATGATGTAATGTGGACTAAAAGACAATACCTTTGAACGACTCCTGGCAGTGCAAATGATCTTGTGCTATAAGTAGTGTTTGATCAATATTTCAGAGAGAAAACAAGTCTATGAGGCTTTTAGTAATGCACTGCAGGTTTATAAATGCTGTGAGAGTTTGAATGATGCCCGTGGACATGGGATCGGACAGGGTCAAACTGTGTCCGCTTACTCCCACAGGCCAAGGGCTTCCAAAGGTGAATTATTTAACATGATATTACAAAAACACATTACATGGGAACAGACTATCAATTGGAAAAGAAAAGTGTGCAAAGAGCTAGGCACTAAATCTATACTAGGAAGTGTTCAAAGGTAAACCTGTAGTTCTGCTGCAGTAATAATTTACTGCTACTACTGCAACCACTACTTATGTGATACTTCTACTACCTGACTTTACACCTGCTGCTACTAGAATTATGCAATGACCATGACTAACACTAGCTACTAACACACTCAGAAGAGTGAGCTCAGCGAAGAGCCATTCTAACGTGTGACTAAATAAACAAATTTCTTTTAAAGTGATACTTACTGCCATTGGATAAAAATATTCTAAATGAAGCTGACGTCAAACATTGACCTGGGGCTGTTGATCTGAAAATTGCTGTGAAATATAAGACTCTCAGTAATGAACTTATCTAATGACATATAAATGTGTTGGCTAATCGTACTTGTTAATGCACTGTTCGCTTGTATGGGCAAGCAGGTTCAGTGCACATGTCTTGTACAGTTATGTGTGAATGTGTGGAGACGGTAATAGGCACAGGACTCAGTGGTGCGGAGTGAGTCTGAATGTGGCTCTGGGAGTTTAATTACAGATACTATATAAGACATGTAGTCGCTCTTAGCAATGTGACTGTGCTAATATGATTCTACTCACTGATTGTTCCATGGTCCATGGCAAAAGTAGGCCTATAGTTGGTAGTTGTTCTATCTAAACCATGAAGAAATTGAATCACTGAGCCACTGCCGCCCAGTTATTATCTATGCATACATGTTTAAAAAAAATACACTCCAAAACATCATTTACTATTTTTGATGTGAAACTGATTCTCTGGTTCTCAGTTTGTAAAACATGAGGCAATACATTTCTCATTTATAATGTCTCTATATCTTTATGTTCAACATTTGTGGCTTTTTCCACAATCTCTATCTCTACACCACCTTGCTCAAGGGCAGAGCTGTTGTCGTTGCTCTGTGGCGCTGTTTTGTGTTGTTTTATTATGGTACAAATGTTTCAGGTCAGCTGCAGCAGATGTTCACTGTGTCTTCCTAAAGGAGACTAAGGCACCAGATGGCTGTGGACTGTGTGGACGGGCCATCTCACTTCTGCTTATGGCCATAATGCAGTTGTAAGTACGGGCTCACCTCATGCAGCGAGAGTAGAGCTGGCAGCGAGCCACGGGGACCCGGACCACACAGGAGGGGAAGGCCAGCAGCAGAGTGTGACTGGGTCTGTCCAGGGTCAGGGAGAGGAGCTGCCGGGCTGCAGGGGAGTCCTCTGCACACCTACACAAACACACCAAAGTGTACGTTTATGTGCTTTTACTACAGACAGATGATATGACATGATGATCTTTATGGCATTAGTAGTCATTGACCTCTTCATAGGCTCACAAACCTAACTGCTGACTTCCTTAATCAAAGACTTTTGTTAAATACTGACTACTGTATGCACAGATGTTTTGGTGAGGCTATTGAGGATCTATATTAGCAAATGTAATGTCATGCTTCATTTTTTATGTTTATAACAAAATGTGGAGATGCTGTTTATAAAATCCCAAACACTAGAATGTTGATTAAACCCGTTTTCCCCATTACCTTGTACTTAGTTGTTTCAAATTTGTACCAGTGAAAGCAGAGTTGAGCCCAGTGCCACATGCTGGTACAACATACACCAGTGTGCTGATTGGAGAGGTTGGAGAGCTTGGCTGGCCATCAAACAGGGTGACTGGGAGCTGAATCACTTCTAATTGGCACTTAGAGCCACAATAGTGAGGAGCGACCAGTCAGAACTGATTTATGCCTTTTTAAGCACATGGACTTGTGCTGTATCTGTGTTTCTGATGGTAATGACATGGCAGTAGGCCCCTCATTGTTAAGAAGGCCCTGTCATTGGGACACACTTCTCATAGACAGTATCACATGAGAGAGATGAGGAGAGATAAACAAGTGGTGAAGTTTAAAGAAATGTAGAAATAGTCCTGACTTTGCATGTTATGTCTTTTCACATTATTGAGTATGAGCTAGTATTATTACATCATGGTTTAGTATAGGGCAAACTTTAAAATAAAAATACCAATATTGGCTTTTTTTATAATGTACTTGACAATGACAATACAATGGCAAATTATGTGGTGGGTACAATTTTCTGATCTTGATGATTTTAATCCTTTTTATGTCATAACTATTGTTCATTTAAAGGGTCTGAGGAGACTTTGTGGATTCATCACACAGTTTAAAGCTCTAAAGTTGTGATTGGCTTCAGGACATTAACCAGATTCTTTGACTAATCACACAGTGGGGTTCCTCTGAGTGCTGACCTCTGGTGGACTAACCCTGTGTGACACCCTGAGGTGCTCTGGGCTCCTGCAGGTGTGTGGGTTCTGTGCGGTCTGTGGGGACTGTGAGGTGAGGCACACAGAGCCTCATGTGGCAGTGGGCTGATTAACCAGGCTCCTGCTGAGAGCTGGACTGTCCCTGCCCACCTGGTGAGCTGCAGCACACAGCACATCACCCCACTGACGCTGGCTCTGCTCCACACACGCCATTCATCACATATTCCCTCATTTCACCCAACATCTCTATCACTCATTCTGTCCAGGGGAGGGGTGAAAGCACAAATTGGTGAGCTTGTTTTGCAGCTGCAGTTTCATTTTGACAAATACCTGAGAGGGCAAGCATTTGGCCTGATTCACTTAATAAAAGTGGTGCAGTAGATTGTATTTTACTTACATAATTGTGAAGGACCCATTACAAATAGGTCTATCCTGCATCCAGTATTCATCATATTTCGTCCTGCCTGTGTTTACTCACACTACTGACACGCACTTCTGTTATGAACATCCATTCATTTCAATAGAAAAAAACTATATCATATAAAATACGTAATAATAGGATTTGTGTAAGGTTTTCAAAGTCCATGTGTACCAACAAGTCAGCAATACTGGATAGCTTGAAAATGGCTTTGTAGTCTGAATGTAAATAATTTGCTGTCGAGATCATCTGCCCAATACAAAATTACACAGCCGGAAAAAGGGCCACAGATAATAACGCCGCTCATGGCAGCTTCTTGAATTAGGTGAATATGTACTATATGTTTGTGCTATAGGCTACTAAACTGCATTTTCACTAAATAAGATGACTGCAAATGTAACAGTAATCTGTTCAGTAACTTTTACTTTCTAAATATGGTGAGTCAAACAGCAGCTACAATTCAAAGAAATACAAAAAGAGAGGGTTTTATTGTCCAGTTTGTAGGTAATAGAATGTGGTGTCTTCATTGTGTTTATTAACAGTTCATGAGAGCTCCAACCAGTCAAAGAGTGTTCATTCAAAGTGCTAATTTGTGAGGGACATGTAGTGCAGTCTGAAACAATCTGGTGTAGAGATCCAGAGGCGGGAGTCTATCTCCATTAAAGGCCAATCTTTCAGCCAACACCACCATTCTGGACAGATTATAGATAATGTGATTGTATCTTCATTTCATTTTTCCTTTTTCCCACAATGCTTTTCTACATCATGTGTCATCCTCATTAGCGGCTGTACAGATTTTGCTGATAGCGAATATTAGGCTGGAATCCCATTCTTCGGTGTCTGTGTCCTATTTGTATTCACTGCATGGGGCTCACATACTTGCAGCCCCAGTACAATTATTATGAGCCTCTGCTGGAATAGGTTACACTTTCTGCATTATTCAAGGCACGTCAGGTATCCAGGACATGGCATATTTGTTCTGTTCGTGTCTATTTTTCTAGGGCTATCGCACCACCATAAACTCCTCAGTGAGTGCACCTTAACCCTTCCCTGTCACTTTGGGTCATTACTCAAACTCTCATAATATTATTCTTCCAAGAGCATGTGGTTTGTTTGCTTTTCTTACTTCTCCGGGTTAAATCCCTCCAACTCTTCCAAGAAGACGCTGCTGCTGGTGACAGTGTTGTCCTGGTTGGGCATGATGAGGAATTTAAGGATGGTTCCACGACTGGACCCCAGGAACAGGACAGTCCGGTTTCGGTGTGGGCCCGCTTCAGTGTCCACCACAATCTTATTCAGCTGATACCTGAAAATTACATAATATAAGTACACTAAAAACATGAGTAGGGTCGATATTTTTAGGAGTATCCTGATGGTGATAATCAGAAGATATTTTTGGCAATCCGACAAAACATGCGTCTTTAAAGGTCCTATATTACACAAAATTGACTCTTGTGAGCTTTAAACCATGTTATAATGTTGTTACCTCCTCAAAAACATACCAGGAGTTGTGTTTTGTTTCATTCACACATGTTTTATCCTTTATTATAAGTCTGTCTACATCTCAAAATGCTCTGTTACACCTTGTGATGTCATGAAGAGGTAGTTTTCAAATTAACAGGTACCTTTTACCTTTAGTTCAGTAGAGATGGGCAATTCCAGGGTTGAAATCATCCAAATGATGCTAGTGCAGGTGTATGGAGATTAAAAACACAGTGGAGCACTTCCTGTATTACCACATGACATCACAAGGTGGAAAAGAGCATTTTGAGCTTTGAGGGAAGAACTTGGCCTAAATAAGCAGGGTTTGTGTGTTAAATATGTGTGAATGAAACAAAACCCAACTCCAGGTCTGTTTGTGATGAGGAAACAACATTATAACATAGATCAGAAAATAGAGTAATATGGGTCCTTTAAATGTATCATCAAGGACACTAAAATTATCCACAGAAATTTCTCTTAATACCCTTGTGTGAAAACTGAAAACATTTAATCAATTTTAATTTGAATCAGCTTTTTGCATCATTTTGAGATTATTCTTCACACAATACTTGATTGTATCACCCATCTACTAATTACATTGAAACAAAACTATTCAAAGTACCAAACACAGACTCTCTCTTGCATTTAAAGCCACAATAGACCATTTATTCTCGAGTCACTTCTCAATGAAAAAAAATCCACACAGATGAAACTTCTGTTCATCACATTTACATAATAAACTAATTATGCCAGCGGTTGGGTCATTAATAATATCATTCAAACAAATGGTCTCATCTTGGCACTAAACTGGAGAGGCAGAGAGTGGTGCTGATCCATGCACACCCATAGAACAGCACTCACACTATGTTTAATATTCCACATACGTCCAACGCCGTAATCCCTGGTGGTTGCTGGGTCCCGGGGCTCCATATGGGACAGAAGACAGAGGCACAGAGGCAGAGGAGGAGGAGGAAGAGGAGGAAGAGGAGGAGGAGTGGATATGTGGGATTGGATGTGCTACAGCAGCTGCCTCATGTCTCACTACAGACTGTTCCACGCGACTGGGTGAACTCAACAAGGAGCTCTCAGCATCGCAACACACCTTTACTCAGCCGTATTCAGAGTAAGATTTATGGCATTAAAATGAGGCCGATGTAGGAATATATAACTTTGGAGTTTGGGTTTATGTGATATCTTAACACTTGGAAGGCTGACTTTTTCTGTAGAAGAATTTGCCTTGACCGTTACTACTGGAGATATTTTGACTTAGTTGATGGGTAACACCTCTAAAATTACTGGGCCTATCCATATGAAACAAAAGCTTGCAAAAGGACTTCGTCATCAGAAATTAGGTGAACTTATTTCATAATAGCTTAAAAAAGTGACAACTCTGGCCAATAGCATGTCTGCAATAGGGGTTCCTTGCCTAAGAATTAAAAAAATCGTCCCTGTAAGGCCTGTAATGGTTGGGTAAAGTAACTACACTCCAATAAATGATCATTTTTGTGAAGTATGTTATTCAAACACTACTTCTGGGTCTACTAAATACTCTGCTGCCTGCGAGATAATGAAGATGATGAACTGTGAATCCAAATTTTACCAAACCCATTGTATTCTCTTGTATAGTTGTGTGTGTGTATAGCCCTACCTGACCATGGTGCGCACTATCCAAGGCCTCTGTCCCAGCGATGGTACAGCCTCATCCATCAGAGGGTGTGTCTTGACAAAGTTAAGCATCTCATCAGGAAACGAATTGGACGAATTGAACCTTGATCCCTGGACTGCACATCCTCCGGGCCTGAGGGACGCAGATCACATTCTTTATCATGGCTCAAATCAATAGACAGACAGGTCTGCACTTCTCATATACGCTCATATAAAGGCACTGAGCCGTCATTAAGCAGTCTAGACAGGCTGTGTGGCACATTTCTACATATTGCTTTGGTTCAATGGAAGAACCATTCAGAAATGTTTGATATAAAGGACTGTGAGCTGTGCAAGATTAGCCCTGGACTTATGTTTGGAGAGTTATGCAGCAAATGATCTGGCTTGTATAATGTTCACATACTTTACATTCTAATATAGTAGAGAAGTTTCAGTGCATTTTATATAAAACTCATTGGTACCATATGGGGTAAATTTTGCAAATCCCCTCTCTATATTTTTTAGAACTTGTAGTAAAGATTTACATTCTTTATTAGAATACATCAAATGCAACAGTTTCATTTTTCATTCCACAGCCATTCAAATGCTAAGTGCCTAATTTAGTCTAGTACCACTGCTCATGCTCTTATTTAACCGTCTGATCACAATACTAAAAAAATAATTCCTTACAACAAACTGCGGCTATTACACTTGTCTACAGTCCCATCACTGCTCACCTGGGCTTGGGGATCAGCTCATCTGGAACAGGCGTCCAAATGGACTCAGGCGACTTCTGTTCTTTGAAGCGGCCCTCGAACACTTGTGCCAGCTGCTCCATGTCAAACGCACACACAGCCGATCCCGGGATACTGCCAGGACAGGGACAAAAGAGGGTCAGTACAGTGCCCTGCAATGGATTTAACACTTATAACTGCCCAGGCACACTGCCGGGGATGTGTCAAGTAGGCCTCAATCTCTGGAGACACAAAACGTAGCAGAAGAAGCAAAGATAAGGTAGAGCTTAAGAATAGGCTTTACACGGGAAGATTGAATAGGCACAGAACGGAGGATTGTGGATCACACAAAAGAGACAGGCGTCAAACAATGATGACGAATTGGATTTTTTGCTTTTCAGATTTTGACATTGAATGGGTGAACACAAGGGAAATAGGAAAAGAAAAAGAGGCAGGATAAGATAGAAGCAGTGGGAAGCGTGTACAGTGTAGATGCAGTAGATAGATTAGAGCTATGAAAGGAACTTGGCTGGAATTCTGTGGAAAATACAATGTAGGAAATGACTCATAGGATTTTTTTTTTCTCTCAAAGGGGAGAGAGGAGTTTAACAAGAAAAATAAAGAAAACATTTCCAGTTAGAAACTCAATAGGCAAATCAGTCTGCCCAATGGCTGAACTCACTGCAGTCTTAAAGGTGCACTGTGCAACTTTTCTAGAGGGGGACTGCTTTGCCTGGAATGTTCCACCGTATGACTTAATTTTTCTCCAAATAGAAGGGTTTGCACTTGTGCAGGCTTGCCTGTTCACAAATCTGACGTGTAACTTGGGCTAGTGGTGTCACCTGTTTGTCGCCATGGAGATGGATGGAGACGGATGGAATGAAGGTTTGATGCTATACTGTGAAATACTCTAAGTAAACAAGGCAGATGGTGGACCCTACACCAGAAAAATAGAGCACCTATAAACTTAACTAGATTTAGAAAATGAAGACAAACTAAAATACTTTTAATTAATTTGTGATTTTACAAGAACATAACGCTTAATCAAAATGAAACAAAACGTTAAGCAGATGTCAACAGTTAGGCCGACAGCTCTTGCCAATTACTGCATAAGGTCTCAAGGCAATCAACATAAAAATTGGATTCTCAAGTGAAGTGTTTGTTGTTTGCAGTGACTGGCAGTAATTAGATGTTGAAAAAGTTTATAATATTAATAGTTTTTTTTTTTGGTTTTTAACTTTTTCAGAAATGAGATGGACTGTTTGTGCAGTAAAAATTAAATAAACACATCCAGTTCAGTTCAGGCTCAATGGGTCCAAATTGAACTGCTGAACTCAAAAGAAGACAACATCTGCCTTGTGCGTCTAGTGTCCAGATTCGCTGCGGACTGGGGCCAATGCAAACAAACACACGCACTGCTTTACACTGTTAAGCTGTTTCTTCACTAAACACGGCGTTGTTGTTTAGTGTGTATCGTCTGGAGAAATTACACAAAGTCAGGCCAGGATGAGAAGTGAGCTGTTCCCCAGCCTCCCTCCGTGCTGGAAGTATTCTCATTGTGAGTAATGCAGTGCGTGGTGAGAGCCTGTGACTAAGAGCTAATACCTCAGTAATATACAAAAACATGAGAGTCACTTGCAACCTGCTGCTCATGAACACACAATCCAAGCTGTTTTGTTCATTTATATTCAACTTTATATGTGGAAACAAATTTCTTTCAAAACAAGTTGTAAACAGCAATACTGGGCAAACCACATATTCCAAGTACTTTTTTATCAGAGCGTATCTTTGTGTAATTTTGTCTCATATACAGTATTATATGGCCATGGGGTCTGGACGCAGCACACATGCTAGACTCATCAAGATCAATCCCAGACTCTGACAATATTTGGGATAAAAAATTTAATAAATAAAAAAATATTATTACTTTAGGATAGTTTTACACCAAGTTCTTGCTAAGTGAGTGTTTCATTAGAAGCTATTTTCTCTTGTGTATGGGTGATGCAGGCTTCTGGCAGTGCTGTTGTACACATAGCAGCTGTGCGTTGCTGTGTACTTGTCATTCATGGGCAGGGAGGTGTGAGCGGGGCAGACTGCCGCGGGCCACCCTGTGGACCGGACCCTGCCTCTCGGGACAGAGCCGACAGATGTTAGCTGTGACATGTGCGCCAGCTCAGCTCTCACACCAGCCAGCGCCGTTGTCTTTTCACCTCCTCCAAGTCAACTGCTGCTCCAGGCCTTTTACTATGGGTCACTGGGTTTCTTATTGGAAAGAAGATTTACAGTCCATTGTTATAAGATATTATTGGATTTATATAGAACTTTTAGACACCTAAAGACATTAATGCTTTTTCTTTTCCTGCTATTGGAAGGTGCACTATCAAACTTTTCTGATGGAGGGTTCATAGAATGGATATGGCATTATGGCATTAATCTGATCTTGCATTTGTTCAATTACAGTTGTTTAAAAGATCTGACATGCAACTTGGCCTGGCATCTGCTTGTCTCCATTCAAACAAATAATTTAACAAAATTTAATACCATACTGTGGAACATGAACTTGAATGACAATTAAGTATTAAGTATTGAGAACAATTGGATTCTTCATTTCCAGCACATACTCGGTGGTGGCAACAACCGTAGCAACAACTGCCCTGGGACAACTGACAGAAGTGGATGCCAATCTGTGCTGAAGGCCTCTCGGCCACCACTAATCACTGAAATGGGTATTGAACCATAAACCTTCAGGATATACTGTAGGAAGACCACTCTGGACTTTAATGTATATAAAAGTTTGTATAAAATCAATACCAAATCAATATGCACCTCAGGAATTGTGGCGCACAAGTAAGAAGGCACTTTGTCTGAATAATGAGGCAAAAGAAAATCTAATTCTCATAACTACAATAAAAACACAAACCTGTCATAGATGGACTACACTGTGCCAGCCTGATACAATTGTTGGCTTTGTTCTGCCCACCTGAAGTTGTGTTTACTTTTAACACCGCCCTTCGCCTGAACTTCTGCCCTGCCTTCCTCTTTGGCTTTGGCTCTGAGTGTGTGAGTGACAGACCCACTGCACATGGAGCAGAGCTTAATATAGAGCTGTGCAGAGACTACAGCTGCAGTATGAGGCACACTGACAGCGCTGAGAAAGACACAGGACACTCGGAGGAGACAAGTGACGAGTATGTGGCAGAGTAACTATGGCAGATGATGCTGCTCTAAAATGAATGACTAAACTTCATAGTGTGAAACTTGATATGGTGTGAACCTTCTGCTAGACTGTGTAATCTACACAAGACAATGTATATGCTTGAAAATCTACAATTATTCATAATATTGACTTTTAGATGTGTTAAGTCATATCCTCAAAACAACTACCATTACAGTGCAATAAACAAAGGGACACTTTGTTTGGCTCTTAATAACTATCTTGTAATTGTAATGATCTTACCATTGCAATATTTTTTGTTCTCATAATGTTCCACTTTGGAGTAGACAGTATATATGCTTTGTTGACCTTTTCTTTTGTATCCCAGCAGAATTAATCTTGTCCTTTTTGCAGCCTGTGTAATACTAACGACTATAAAAACTACAGTGTATCTTCATGATGCATAGCAGTGGTGTCATCTGCTGCACCTCCAGCCCTCTGCTCAGGTGCCCCTCTGTGTCTTGTTCAGTGTAAAGCCCGGGGGGAACAAGTCACATCTGTGCTTCCCACTCCTGTCCCACTTCTCCTGCCTCCATGAGCCTGTTCTCCACCCGCTCCTCGTGCTCCTTCTTTTCCTGTGACCCCTGTCTTCACTTCTATTCCCCCAATGGGACGTCCCGCTGTCTGACCCCGTCACATGGGACTCTTAAGGGTCCAAAGCAAACATGGCCTCCCAGTCTGAGGACGCACAAGATTTACTTGGCTTTGGCTGGGATTTTTGTTGCTTTCATTCCAGAGTGGCTACATTAAGGCTAATGATCTATGCCCGAGTTCTCCAGTGATAGACACATTCAGCTGCCTAAACAATAACAGGACTGTTTACCGTGCTAGCATGGGGCATATAGTATGGGGCATGTAGCATGGGGCATACGTCTTCCTGTCAACGTCCTGATGCTATCAAAGCTAAATAAGCTTTTTTAATTGCCTCTTTCAACATATCGGCTTGGGTTCAGCTAGATCTTTGCATGAGAATGTGATATTAACAGTAACTATCCCCAGTAGTGTACTAGACTTTATCCCTTTTAGCTTTATTTTACTGTTTATTTTAATAAAGAATGTGCTTGTTTGAAAGCTTTTAAATGCTTTAAAAAGCAATCTACTTCAGCAATAGACAGTTGCCAACTAAATGAAATGCTGGTGGTTCTATCCCCACTCATATAAGTCCATCCAAGCCACATCGCATTCTGCCCCAGGGCAGCTGCGGGGACAGAGGTACTGTGTAGACTGCAGTGTATAAATAATACACATGTGGACTGAAGAGTGCTGTATGATTCAAATCCAGTTGTTTATTCATTACCATTATACTGCTTTCTAACACTTTCAGCCTACGGCGTTAGATAGCAAATACTTTTCTGACTTGCTTTTATTTTATCTAACAGCCCAGTTTGTTGATGAAACAAAGGTATTTAGATTAAGAAGACCAAATTAATCTTTTTAGAAACTTTCCTGACTTTCAGTATCAGTATGACATTGTTATGACAGTGCACCTTGTGAAATGCATTGTCAATTACATACTTTTGAAATTCTGTATAATTGCTAGGTATGAAGTGGTAGGAAAAATCCACTGAACTTACCCTGAACAAAACAATCACAAATAATATTATTATATTCAAATGTATTCATTACAAAGACTCCAGTGTACTTCAAATGCCCTTGAACTCTTTGAGGCACTGACACCTCTTTTAAGTTCCTCCCTATCCTCTTTAAACCAGTGATCATCAGAAGTCTGCTTACACAAGGTGCTCCAAAACTCCTTTCTTTTCCTTTTCCTCTGTTTTCTCTTTTATTTCTAAAAAGAATGGCCCTGGGCTTCTGAGGTAAAGGCACAAAAGGAATGGCATCCAGCGGAGATTTCATACTACAAGGCTAGGACAGAAGAATTCACAATAAGTGCTCTGTAATAACGCATATAGAACCGGTGCTGGTCCCCTGGTGTGTGGAGGCACGAGTCAGTCTAGGAGAGACTCTGGGAGGCCATAATAAAACCTGGACTTGTACACGCACATACCGGACTCCCTTATGTGCTGTGGGGCCAAATGGCACAAATGAACAGCCATCTCTGCACTGCTAGCTTTCACTTCATGCTGCTTTCGCTGTGCAATACCAGCTAGCGCAATTTGTCTGGCAAGCATTTAGCACCGCGACAGCACAGCCGCAGGGGACCCATGGGTGCCCGAGCGGCTCACCTCTCACATTCATTCTGCTTCTGCTCATTTTGTACCACGACACATCTCCAAATCCATCCATCTAAGGCCGACTCTATCTAAGTCATTTTAAAAGCAGCCAGTGGCGGTTGACCCAGGCAGGAATGGCAGGAAGACAGGCTATGTATGTGGATTCAGCTGGTTCTCTTCCAAATAAATGCTCTTATCTGGGAGCCATTGTAAGTGTGTTTGTGCATGAGTGTTTGTGTATGAGGGGGCTGTGGGAAGTGTCCATCTGTCTCCTCAGGCCATGTCCCTTCCAGCAGTACAGAAAACACACAGATAAGACGCAGGTTTTAGATCTCTGCAAGGGACGCACGTGTTGTCCATTACCAACACAACAGGGCCCCAGTTATCCAGCCGCCTCTCACGCTCTTGTCTTTGTCCGATCTTTCTGAGCTTTTATGAAACTACTGTCTTTTCTCACTCCCACTAACTTTTGCAAAATACCTCCTCTTTCTTTCTGTGAAAGCATGACTCACTTAATTATTTAGCAAATACAGAGGTTGTATTTATCGTGTGGGTCCACAAATGTGTGTCAAAAATTTGCAATTTTATCTGGCAAAATTCTGTCCTAGAAATGTTTGTGTGTTATACCTATATTGTCCTATATTTACGTAGCTTTTTTCATTTTCAGGTGTTTGGGTGTATGGGCAGGTATTTATCACAGTGTGAAGACTATAATCTGTATACACTCATGGGGACCTGCCTCTTTTTTGGGGACAAGAATGAGGTACCTATGACATAACTCATTTATTATTGGATCAACAACATAATAAGATAAAAGTTACATGTAGGTTGAGGTTAGGGTTTAGATTAAGATTAGGCAAGTAGTAACTAAGATTAGGATCAGTGTCCAGGAAATGTAATGTCCCTAAAAAAGGATGAAAACTCAACATGATTTCTTCAAAGTTCTTCAAAAATATAAAGGGTGAGCTTAAAATTTGAATTTGACTTTGAATGAAAGAGATATCAGCCTAATGTGCTGACAAACATATGATTTATACAAGTATATAAATTAGTATTAAAAAAGAAACCCAGTCATGGAAGCATGAGACACAATAGCACCATAAATATAGTGAGCATACAAAGGTTTGCAGGTGCACACTTCACTTGTATCAAATAACAGTGTAATCAAACAATCAGCTGGCCCAGAAATACTGAGAAGAGGCCTGATGACGCGCACTGGTTCAGGAAGCTGCCATTTAAACAAAGCTGGGTGTTTTGGTGACTGTTAC
>KN474379.1:9258-20559 GCA_000787095.1 Periophthalmodon schlosseri
CTCTGACCTGCCCCGTTTACATCATTACAACATTGCATCATAACTGACAAAATACGTGTTGTGTAATATTTGTCTTTTTTTTAGCTGTGTTTTGAAGATGGACCATCACTGTCCCTGGTTCGTTCACTGACACCTTCTTGCTACATGAAGCTCACCATCTTGTTCTGGATCTAACGCAGTAAATGTGTGTGTGACGTTTTAGGGTGAACAACTGCGTGGGATTTTCCAACTACAAGTTTTTCCTCCTGTTCCTGTCGTACTCGATGCTTTACTGCGTGTTTATTGCGGCAACGGTGTTTCGATATTTCCTCAAATTCTGGGTGGTAAGTGTCACGCCGTGAGTCACGGGTCAAATATGAAGCGAACGGTCGTGTTCTGTGACGCTGTAATCTAAGTTCATCAGCGCTTTGGCCTCTCCTCTCCTCTCCTCTTCTCTCCTCTTCTCTTCTCGTCTCTTAGGGGGATCTGCCAAATGGACCTGCCAAGTTCCATGTGCTCTTCCTCATGTTTGTAGCGGTCATGTTCTTCGTCAGTCTCATGTTCCTCTTTGGCTACCACTGTTGGTTGGTGGTAAAAAATCGATCCACTTTAGGCAAGCATCATGTGTTTTTATTACAGATATATAACAGATCATGAGTTTGCCGTGTTGTTTTAGACATTCACGTAATAATATTTGTATTTTAGAGGCTTTTTCCGCACCAGTTTTTGTCAATGGACCAGACAAAAACGGGTTTAATGTGGGAATGAGGAGAAACCTGCAGCAGGTGTTTGGAGAAGACCGCAGACTGTGGCTCATCCCCGTCTTCACTGGGTACGACTCCACATGAGGCAGAAGCGTCGATACAACAGTTATATTTCTACAATGGGGACGTTTTAGTGTCCAACACTGATCAAATCTAAGTCAGGACTTTAAAGGTTCTATATTACGTGAAATGGACTCTTGTAGCTTTAATCCATGTTCTAATGATGTTTCCTCCTCAAAAACAGACCTGGAGTTGTGTTTGTTTCATTCACACATGTTTGAGTAACACTTTATTATTAGTCTGTCTACATCTGCAAAGCTCAAAATGCTCTGTTCCACCTTGTGATGTCATGAAGTGGTAGTTTTCAAGTGAACAGCTCCTTTTACCTTTAGTTCAGTAGAGATTGGAAATTCCCCGGGCTGGAATTCTCTAAATGATTCTATTGAAGGTGTGTGGAGTTTAAAAACACAGTGGAGCACTTCCTGTATTACCACATGACATCACAAAGTGGAACAGAGTGTTTTCCGTTTGAGAGAAGAACTCAGCCTAAATCTGCAGGGTTTGTGTGTTAAACATGTGTGAATGAAACAAAACACAACTCCAGGTCTGTTTGAGACGAGGAAACAACATTAGAACAGAAAACAGTAAAATACGGCTGTTTTAATCAGTATTTACTCAGTTTCTCTGTCCTCCTCAGTCAAGGGAACGGCCACTTTTTCCCCCTGAAGAATCACAGCGAGTCCCAGAATCCTTTATTGGCGGCAGAGATGTGGGAGGAGTCAGACGACTGCTCTGAGGAAGGAAGCTTTGGTAAGAGGCTTTTCTTTGGGAATTTCTGCAACTGTGAAACTGTTTACAGTTTTTCACTTTCACTTTTTACTAAACAAAATTATGTAAAAAATCCAAACACTTGAATCTTCTGTAAGCTCTGTTCTCTTTCTCAAAGTGTTTTGGTTCACTGTATCCTGTCATCTAAGTTGAGGTTGACTTGTGCAGTCAGACTTTTACCGTTCTACTGCCACCTGGTGGCTAAATGCGAGGCTACACACACATACAGGCAGTTGTCCTTTTCGACGCTGAACTTGTTATTTTTCTGCTTTTCAGTGGGAGAGCACGACCCGTCAGTGACCATTGAGATGGAGGAGTAGATATTTAAAACAAGAACTATTTTAAAGAGAACATCTGAACTCTTTGTTCTAGATTTATTCCAGTCAAATTTGAATGAAATCATGAAGGGGGCCAAACCTGCTGATTCAGGAGACGAAGGGTCACTTAGTTAAGTCATAAATTTGAAATATGCAGTTTATAATCTCAGTGTAAGAGGCAGTATCGAGGTCACGTTCTCCCTCCTCTGTATTTCTAACGTGTCATCTTTGGTCAGATGACCTGTTAATGAGGCGCGTCTTGTCAGTGATCTGTTTTTTGACACTGAGGTGTTGAATTAGCCGTGAGCGTGTGCAGTGTTCCTCCTATAACTTGACCTGTACCTGAGAAACCAGAGTGAGGCCAGCATCACTGCACGGAACAAGCTCATTTAAAAGTGTTTTTTATGTTTTTGTATTTATTTCACCACTTTATATTTTAAAGGAACCATTTAAACTTGACTATTTCTGCTGAATTCTTCTCAAATGGACCCAAAGAATGTATCCCAAACAGACTGAGTAAAGTACTGTTCAAAGTATCTGCATATCTGAACATATCACGTATCGTTTGCTACTTTATATGTGTTGACTGGGAACTTACTGATGTACACGACCAGTTAAAGTCACACCATCTCATTCAGTGTTATTTTTACTACTTTTTACATTTTATACACACACAGAAGACAACAGATAGAAGAAGATCTATGGAATTATGTAGTAAAGTTAAATAGCTCTTTTCTTTACTACATAATTCCATAGATCTTCTTCTATCTGTTGTCTTCTGTGTGTGTATAAAATGTAAAAAGTAGTAAAAATAAAGAAATGAGAGGGTGTGTCCAAACTTTTGCCTGTTCGTGTAAATCCCGCTCACATTCCCAGTGAGAAAGACTCACTAAAGGCTCATTAATGTTTGTGCATTTTTATTTTTAAGGGTGACCTAAATATGCAGGTACCTGTAAATACTGTAGATGAAGTGACTGATCCTCATCCGCTGGTTGGTAGAGATCAGAACTCTGCAATATGTTTTTTACTTTGTTTGTATGACTTTTTTAAACGCTAGAAATCACCTCTTATTGTTCGAACTGTCTAAACCTGAGTGTGGTACAAAGTGTTGGGCCTCTGTCTGGACGTTTTTGTGCTTTGTTCTGTAAACATTTTTGTGTAAGCCAAGTTAAATGCTGCTTATATACGGAATATATACGGCAGCATTACGATTATTGCCGTGTGCTCGTAACAGGTGGGACGGCGCTGTTGGAAAATGAAAAAAACGCTAAGGTTAAAGTGTATGTTTTGTTTCTATTGTTTAATTGTGGAACTTTTTTAGGTTTACGGATTCACTGTATTAACCGGTGCTGGCAGTGTTTGTACATCTTAAAGCTCCTGTATTACACAAAATGGACTTTTGTAGCTTTAAGTCATGTTCTAACGCTGTTCCCTCCTCAAAAACAGACCTGGAGTTGCGTTTTGTTTCATTCACACACGTTTGAGTAACACTTTATTATTAGTCTGTCTACATCTCCAAAGCTAAAACTTGTGATGTCATGAAGTGGTAGTTTTCAAGTGAACAGCTCCTTTTACCTTTAGTTCAGTAGAGATCGGCAATTCTAGGACTAGGATCATCCAAATGATTCTAGTGAAGGTGTGTGGAGCTTAAAAACACAGTGGTGCACTTCCTGTATTACCACATGATGACATCACAAGGTGGAACAGAGTGTTTTCTGTTTGAGAGAAGAACTCAGCCTAAATCTGCAGGGTTTGTGTGTTAAACATGTGTGAATGAAACAAAACACAACTCCAGGTCTGTTTGTGACGAGGAAACATTAGAACAGAGAGAATATCGTAATATGGGCCCTTTGAGGTAATATGGGCCCTTTAAGTGGTAAAGTGTAAGGTCTCACCAGCCTTGAGGAAACACTAGTGATCAATATATATTGTATCTATTGTCCTGTTAAATCCCTGCTTTCTGTAAAAAACTATGCCATCATGCCTCAGTAAATCAAATGCAACAAAAGGTTCATTTTATTATTTATTTTTACTTTGTTTGTGTCATTTGACAAATATAAAGCCTTTATCAAGTCATCTGTGTAACATGCAAAATAATATGATCCATTGTTAATAAACTGAACAGTATATAAACACAGATTACACTGAAAATACAACTGGATTCTGCCTGATGTTGCATACTTTGGAGAGAGTCGGTATTTGACAAAACAGCAAGAGGAAACACTTCTAGAATATTTAAATAAACAAGACAAAAAAATAAAACAAGATCATGTCCCTTATGTTTGCGACGGGCCCAGACCTCTTTAATCTGTCCCGAAATACCTCTGCCCGAAGTGCGTTGGCGCCACGGGGTGGACCTCCGTGGTGAGGATGGTGATGTCGGGGAACTCCTGAATGATCGATTTGGCTCCTGTAAAGACGGAGGTGATGTGTAAACATAGAACATAGTTACTACGGCAACGCCCAGAACACAACGCAGTGATGCGAAAGACAGGCCTGTCATCGTAGCACATTTTGAAGCACGAGATATTGCCATGTATAAATGGACATAGCTAACATGCTAGCCGCCGCGTACCAAACAGGAAGTGATCGTGAGCACTTCCGGCTCCATCGACTCTGGCTCCAATTCACTTTACACTACAAAACTGTGTCCTCTCTCTGTACCTGCTGCTGTCAGACTCGTCATTTTGGTCTTAAATGTTCGTATTAACCCTCTACATGACCCTGGGGTTTTTATTTCACTATTTTGTCTGTAAATCAAGATATGAACATTAATAACAGACAAATCAGGCGCCTTCTTTCCCCGAGGTCGCTCCCGCTAGCGTTAGCAACAGGTTTGATTGACAGCGTTGCTAAGTGCCTTCAACGGTCTCGCTCCGGATTGGCTCTTTGGTTGCTATGATACTCGCGGTCAGACTGGCCCCTGTAACTGCTCCGGCCTCGATGAGCTTCGTTTGGAGCCGAACGCTGCGGTGACGTCACACTCACTTAGTCACTTCTTTACACAGTCTGTGGTGTGTTGATACTTCTTACATTTTCTCCAAAACGTTCAACGCAAATTATACAGATAAAATAAGTGCGTTCGTGCTGTAATGTTATGACAAAGGCGGCTAAGGGGTTAAAAAGCCAAGTGACTCCTCCTGCTCCACTAAATATGAATGTAAAGAGATCGGGGTTTACCATGAGGTGTAGAGAAGAGACTGAGGAGGATGATGTGTCGAGGCTGGACGCCATGTTCAAGCAAAACTCTCACTGCTTCAATCACAGTGTTTCCAGTACCTGCAGGAACAAACATCTCACATTAGCACCGAGAAAACTATGTTGAAAGTAATTTTAAACTCGAGATGTATTTCTGCAGCTTAGAACGCACTGAAAGAACTGAACATAAAGAGAGAAAGACGTAGCCGTGAGCGTCACATCTTCACATCGTTTGCCTGTTACAAGCGTCGGGATGACAATATACTTTGGCTTTCTGACATTTTTAAAACATATTTCAAACCTTGATCATATGGAAACTGAAAATGTTACTTTATGCCACTGGGAAACCAAGGCTATTAAGATACTATTTTTGCTGGCCCTTATTATGCTACAGCTTGGTGGCTATCTCCGAGGCAGTGTATAATTTTGTCCTAAGAGCTATAATTATCAGAACAGTGTGAATTGGTATGATGTGGAAACGCAGACTCGCACTGAAGGTCAATCCAAGAGAAACTTCTCTGGTGGAAGCGGTGAACAGCTCTGAGCCTCTTTGACATTTATGGAGAAACAGGGAGATAAACTTGGACCGGTAAACGACAACAAAGTGCATCTCTATATGTTCAAACTGGACAGGCACATTAGCTCCGTCATAAAGTTCAGCTTCTTTCAGTTCCGGCTCCTTGCTAAAGTCCACACATTTCTGCAGTGCTGACAGAATGTCCAGAACGCAGCCCTTTACTCCACCCAGACCCTGAGGTCAGCTGACCAGCTCCTGCTGCTGTGCCCAAAGCCAGGCTCAAGACCAGAGATGACAGAGCCTTTTCTGTGGCAGCCCCCAGACTATGGAACAGCGCCCTCTGCCTGTCAGATCCTCTCAGTCTTTCACACAGTTTAAGACTAGACTGAAAACCCCGATTCCTCTCCCTGGCATTTAACACTAGACAGAATATACAGGTGTTTGATTGTTCTTTTCCTATGTATCATGTATCTGTATATTTGTTTTGTGTTGACTTTTACGTGAAACACTTTGGTTCAGCTCAAGTTCTTTTAAATGTGATATAGAAATAAACTTGTACTTACTAAGGATGGGATACATGAGCAGCACTTTCCTCCTGTAAACATCAGGGGGGAACTTGGCATAATAGACCTTGGCCTTCTGCGTTTCCTCGTCACTTTGGATAAGGATTTTGCCGATTCGTATCGAACGACAACAGTCCCTGAGACCCTGCTCCATAGCCTCACCTATGGAGAACAAAATACACCTGAAGAACAGATGTAATTCACAAACAGCTGTGTTTTACAACTAAAAGTGCCAATACCTCACAACCCACATCCCACTTACTTCAAATTGTGTTTCAGATCTCCAAGGCTTTAAACAGTTTAGCAGCACATTGGACAGTTTTTCAAATCTGCCATTGTCTTGTTTAATAAAATTACATTACTTTTTAATAGTTCTAATTTAGTTGTGTTAAACTGTGTTACGTTATAAGCCATTTGAGTGACTGGTGCTATAAAAATAAACTGGCCTCGTGCGTGATGGGTTTGGGTAGATGGGACTTACCACTTCTCATGATGCTGACGCCACAGTTGCCCCTCTCAAACTTCACACCTTCATACTTGTACCCTGAAGAAAAAATAAAGAAGGAATAAACACAAACAAAACAACAAAACAGAGCTATTCTGCAGCCTTTTCTCCAAAGTCTCACCTGTGGGTGTTGTAACCGTGCACTCCGAGTAGGGCAGCTGGTTTAGACCCTCTTCAACAACGAGTCTAATCTGTGGTCAAACATGAGACTATTGAAGCACATTTATGCCTGGTCCAACTACACGTCTGCAACATAATGATGGTGATACACTTGTAGTTTTTATGTTGTATGTGAATCTGACGTTAAGTCCAAACTGTTCCAGTATGACACTGACATGGTGGCACTGGCGCAGTGGCAGAGCGTTTCTATCATAGCTATGCCCAGACCACACTTTTCCCCTCCAGTTAGACTCGAGAGACTGGCTTATCAGTGTACGTTTGGTAAAGTGAAATGTTTTGTCCTGTCTTTGATGAGTTATAATCTTACCAATCTGTCTGCACTAAACACAAAATCTCCTCTGCTGGTCGTCCTGGAAGCATAAAACACAATATACATTTTTTTTCTACATGTTATATCACATTTATTACACATATAGGGCGACGGTAGCTCAGCTGGTAGAGTGTTTGTCAATAGTTTCGAAGGTTAGTGGTTTGAATCCAGCTCTCAACATAAACATCGCTGGTAGAGCGGTCAGATCCACTGACCCACAGAGGAATGCTGTCGCTGTGTCCTTGGGCAAGACGCTTAACCCACCTCGCCCCCAGTGTCTGCGTACTCTGGTGTGTGAATGTGTGTATGAATGTGTGTGTGAATGTGTGTATGAATGTGTGTACTCTGGTGGTGAATGTGTGTATGAATGTGTGTGTGAATGTGTGTATGAATGTGTGTGAATGTGTGAGTGGTTCCTTGATGTAAAGCGCTTTGAGCCTTGAAGGTGGAAAGAGCTGTATAAATATGTGAACATTTACTATTTACTATTCACACACATTGAGCAATCCACTGTAATAACAAAAAACAGGCGATATACTGATCATCATTTGAGTCTGAACATGTGTGAGACGTGTTATCAAACTATATTTGTGTGTTAATGTGCAGTTTATACGGTCAACACGGGTCAGTCGGGTCTTTGTTTTAGTCTGCGGGTCAAATAGGAAACAGAAGGACTCACTTGTCTCTGATAATCGTCTGTAACTCTCGGATCTGGTCGTTCAGAGGCAGCAGCTTTAGTTGAGGTCCAAGGTTGTCTTGATTATTAACGGGTTGTAATGTGACATTACTCGAGTCATTCTCCGACAGGATCCCGGGCACATTGTTGGTGCTATTTGCGAATCGTACTTGCTTCATTGGGTGCTCTTGGCCACTGCTGACATTATTCACTTGCTGGTTATGACATGGCATCCTGAGGAACTTGACTTGACTCAGCCGAGAGACGCGCGCACTTAGGCTAAACTCCAACAAAAAGCAGCAGCAGCCGCCTGTCAGGCAACGTGTTCTTCCTTTGGCTTCGATGTGTCACGAAATCTCACCCCCCCGACGTCCAAAAATGTGTTATATCTATCAAAAAGTTTACAACAGTTGATTCGGTTAAAGATTAACAAAAAATCAGATATGCATTTCCGTTAAAAAATAAATAATCAACCGTGCTCTTATGCTAGCTGTCAGCGCCGTTGCAGACCGGATATGACGTAGCCGGCGTGCCCACTGCCGCTTCCGGTTTCAGAAACATGGCGCCGATGTTGGTCCCTCTAAAATGTGGATTTTACTTCCAAAGACGAAAATTGGCGTTTATTCTTCGACAGAGTAGCTCATATCATGTTTGGAACAGAAGTCGAAATGAAAACGGCGGCGAACATAAACACGAACACACGTATCGAGTAAGTGAAAGTGAAATACTTTTAAAGGACACCGGGTTTTTGGCTGCGTTTTACAGGAAAGAGCGCGTTCTTATTAAAAATACTTCACTTTTTTTTTTTTTTGACGTCTCTTGCAGATATTTGGGTTTTCTACGAAATACGTTGACTTGTGTTGTACGCGATTTCTCGTGTCAAACTTAAACGCTTTGTACGAAAGTTGCTCAGCAGATCACCTTCGTTAGTCTTACGTGGACCATGTGACGTCCACAATATTTAACGCTGTGTTTTTTGTGATGCTTTTGTCAGTTGCACAAAATGTATATTCAAATTGCTTTAGTTTTTACACATTTTGTAGAATATGTTTGTCTGTGGTTTGTCCGTGTTATCTGTCACGTGCTCGACATCATTCAGCACCAGCCAAACTTGTGTCTCCTGAAGAGTGAGATAAGGGGCCCACTCCCACCTTTTACTATTTTATCACGTGCTGTCGACCCAATTTTGAGATTATCCAAACAAAGTAACGCTTATTTTTTTATAATTTTTTAAAACGTGTATGTATGTAATTATTTTTAAACATTTTTAGGGACCCACATTTCTTATATCTGTTACACTGTTAATGTTTTCATCCTATTTTCCACACACGTATCAACCATTTTAACGCCATAAAATACACAAAAGTACTCGAGTTTTCACTTAGCTTAATGTAAAAGCCAAAGTTAAATCTGTCAACTGAACAAAAAGTTGTAACTGACAGATTCAACTTTGGCTTTTACTATGGATCAGACCTGGACGACTGAGGGACACACAGACACTTAGCTTAATGATTAACCACATGTGCTGTGTTACAGCTCGGTGCCACTAACCAAAGAACAGCAGCATGGAGTTCAAACAGATGTGGAAACAGTCGACAGATCCTGGAGGCGGCCAGGGTCAGCAGCTCACTGTTTACATAGAACTGTAGTTACAAATTAGAACTGGCTCTAAACACCTTGATGTTTTACAGCATTTGCAGATAATAGACAAAAGATCATGTTGGCACGGACACGCAGGAGGAGGGTTGAGTGCAGATCCGAAGAATGTGGTGAGTAAAAGTGCTAATTCTATCATTTTTTTCCTCAAGTTTAGTGGCAGTTTGAACCAAATGAAATGCCTCTGACCATAGAAAGTTTTGTTACATTACACAAAGTCAAAGACCAGTCTGTTTGGGCAGTTTTTAATATTGTTTTACAGTAGACAGTTTAAAACTTTAAATGGTATAAACCTGTCAGTTATTTTAAAGTAACTGTCAGTATTAACGTGTTGTCTGGAAAAGGGAGCAGATAACATGCATGCTCTCTCTGCTCTGTTTCATTCATTTTTGTATGTTCTGACTGAAATAAATAAGAAATAAAATTAAAAAAGTCTTGGCATCTACTGTCACAATAACACATTTTGAAGAATTGAAATAAATAAGAAATAAAATTTAAAAAGTCTTGGCATCTACTGTCACGATAACACATTTTGAAGAATGATGTGTTGCTATAGAGATATACTGCGATAAACGATAATATTGAAACAAATTTATGCCACTGATACAATAACAATAAAGCAAGATAATCCCAGTAGAACATTTTTAAAGAGGCAGAATCTTTAAAAGACCTGAGCTGCAACAAATAAACAGCAGAATGAAGCAGTAATTAGCCACAGATGTAACTTTTTCAACACTCTGCAGCTCAGATCTTATCGTATTACAACGAAAATAATGTGGAAATGCAGAATCGCACTGAAGGTCAATCCAAGAGAAACTTCAATTTTGCAAAGAAAAAATACCCACCATAAATATTGAGCCCCAAAATATACTGTTCCAGCTTCAAGATATTGAATGATAAGTCGATATGGTGATTATTGTGACAGGCCTAGTAAAAAGTGAAAGTAACCCCTTTCCTGTGCGTGTGTGTGTGCGTGTGCGTGTGTGTGCGCGCGTGTGTGCGCGTGTGTGTGTGTGTGTGCGTGTGTGCATGTGTGTAAGGGGGGAGGACCCTATCTCTGCACATTAATTTCATATACTAGAGTTTTACATGTGCATTCACTGTTAATACGCCCTTCTCCTGTGCTGCCTGATTGTATTTGATTACAGACAGGTGTTGGGCACATTTTCTCTGTAATTTGCTTGGAGGTAGTGCCATATAACGTGGACCTACCATATTGAGTGGATTAGAGGAATTACTGCATATTTTTTGGCCTGCATGGAGCCACAGTAGCAGGTGTGTAGAGGAGTGAGAGTAAACAGGCGTGTTGGCAGCCTCAGCTGGGATGACAGTCCGGGCCTCTCTTGGGACTTGTCGTGTCAGTTTGGATCCCCAAGTCCACCTGGAGACTCCACTGTGGCAATTTCTCATGGGGATTCTGTTTATATTTGATTTTCTTGTGTCTGTTTAGACCTTTTTTAATTTTTCTATTGCTTTTTTGGAGGTAAATCTTAGTAATAGTTTCTAATAAATGCATGCTTCAAATGCAGATGCAAAGTAATACTAGATTGAGCTGTGTGTTGCAATACTGGAATTTCCCCATTGACAAATAAAGGCTTTCTTGTGTAAATGTTTTTTGTTTTTTGTTTTTTTTTTTCTTTGACAGTTGAAGGAGGTAAATTCTGCAACAATTCTGTCTGCGATGCTGTCGTATGTGTGGCCAAAAGACAGACCAGACCTGAGGGCGCGTGTTGCAATCTCACTGGGTCTTCTTGCTGGAGCTAATGTGATGATTATTATGATTATTTATTTATTATTTTTATTATTAT
>JACM01078074.1:0-16338 GCA_000787095.1 Periophthalmodon schlosseri
ACACACACAAATAAAAATAGCTACTCAATTCAATTGATTCTGTTGAAGAAAATCTAACACAAATTTTTATCAAAATCAGTCTGAAGCTTCACGTGATACTTTTACTTGACTATTGTTTTGCTCTGGTATCTGTATTTTATTTTACTTAAGTAACTAAATTGAGCACCTCTTCCACCACTGAATTACAGTGAAAGTTATTAGTTCAGAGAAGGTATCTGTATCTGTAAGGTATATTTTGTAGAATAAGTTGCACAGATATGGTGTGTGCGTACCTGCTACATAGAGCTTGTTTCCCAGCAGGTTAGTGTTAGCATCATAGCGTGGCGTGGGCATGGGAGGGAGCAGGGCCCACACATCCTTCCGAAGGTCGTACTGCTGCAGGATGCTACGAGGCAGCAGGTCTGCACCCATTCCCCCCATGGCCAGGGCTCGGTTTTCTGCACACAAAATCATCATGTCAGGATTTAGCTTTTTTCTTTCAAATATTAGCACATCTTATCTTAATACTGGCATTAAAATTACACTGAAGAAGATACATGATGCTTTCTTTGGGATTGGGAATGATATGAGACATTTTGTGTCCATGGGTTTCAGAAAGATGAAAAATTAGGACCATAGTGATAAACAATTTTAAACTAAATATTATATGTTTTTGATTGGAAAACATCCTCAAAATGCTGCATATAAGAGGAAGCTGATACCCATAAATATAGAGTTAAAGAGACAGAGACAGATTTACAAGTGCAGGTGGGTAAATAGTTCAGACCAAAACGTTAGTCAGTGGGAGAGATGACAAGAAGTATACAGTATGACTTGCTACTTAGAGGTAGCTGGGTGGTTAGGACTTTTGCCTCTCAACAAGACAGGCCTTGGTTTAATTCTCCATGTGGAGTTTGAATGTTCTCCTTGTGTCAGCAACAAATAAACTGACATACATTGAGAACATGATCAGTACTTTGACTAAATTTGAGCAAAACTGTATTACACTAGACACCACAGATTCTCACTTGAGTTCTATATTTAGTGCAGTGTATTTAAAGTGCTGGAGAGGTGCAGGGCAGGAGCAGGATGTGAGGGAAGCTGGTGATGAGGCATGAGACTGTGACAGACATGAACAGGACACACAGTGCTCCTTCAGAATGCACAAGTCCATGTCTGGCACTTTGCTTTGACACCTCCCGCATAAGAATGGATGTGGGTGAGTGTCAAAACTCCAAAAAACACTCCAGAAAGAAGTCTGGATGCTAGCAAGCATCACACACAAGATCCTATTATATAACGCGATTTCATTTTTGTCCCCGCTCGTGACCGCTATAGGAAAGAAATATCTCATTACCTGTTGTTCATTATTTTATATCCAAAACAATGATCCTACAAATGTCAATACAAATTGCATCATTTAGCTGGGTGCATGGCTGACTATCCATTTCAAAATATCATATTCGTTTAATTTGGCGTGATCGATCATTCTGTCAGACTATTTGTCTCAGTTTTGGCTGGTGGGGATGGGCATGAGGAGGGGTGAGCTCACGCAGGACCAAGTATTGAAGATGAGTCAGGGAGATTGAGAGAGCAGCACGATAAAACGTATCGCACATCCAATAACTGTGTTTACAACATCTATCTGAGTTGTAGCGCAGTGTGACAGATGTGCCACTTCACTGAGCACAAACTAAGACCCACATAATGCATGCAATCCTTGATTGGTCCAGTTATTGTTAGCATTCTTTCAATGGCATTACATAACCCCCTTATGCTTTAGGAGAATGAATGTTTAAAGGAAATATATTGTGTGAAATCAACCTTTAAGAGCTTTTAATCATGTTATAATTGTTTTCCTTTCTCATTTACTGACTCCAAGTTGTATTTAGAGTGATTTGTGCATGTTTGAGTAACCTTTATTTTCCTGCATTCAAGACACCGTTGCTCTGATCTATCCCCCTTTTAACCAACACCGATACACGCCCACTGCTCTGTACTTACTTCCTTCTCCAGTTTTATTTTCTTTATTGGTGATACATGTACAATTCAGCAGCATTGTGTAGCCATTTTGGCACAAATGAAGAAAAGCGTTCACTAGCGTAATCTGCAGCTATCCAAAGGAGGGGCCGACAACATGCAGCACTTTGTTGTGATGACGTTTACATCAACGTACCATAAAGGGGCAGGTGGGAATCGACTCTTAATACCTCACTGGGCACCACACTGAGCATCAGTGAACTTGTTTCTTTTCTTTTCTTTTTTTTCTTTTATATTTTCAATTCAATTCATCTTTACTTTGGACTCATGGTCCATTTTTAAAACAGACAAAAACAGTGACAATACAAACAGTAAACATTTACGTTTTAAAAAGACAAACATACCAGTGTCTCCACATCTTGGACTGATAGCAGATTGCACTGAATCTTATGTTTGTGAGGAACATTATTATTTTATTTTCTGACTTATTCAGCCTGGAAATAAAATTGTACATTAAAGTTCGTGCAAAGTGTTCCCTCGTGCAGTGACAAACATTTTGGTCGCACTAGTCCATCGCGGCCTCCTCAAGAGCACCCGTAAAGCATCATTATAAGCCATCTGCAGCCTTTGGAGACTGGCTTTTTTGTAATGAGTCCAGAGGTGGGAAGTGTATAACGGTGTACAATATGATTTAAACAACATCAACTTTACATCATCAGAACATGAACCAAACTTGAACATAAGAGCTTGAGCAATAACGGTGTCAATATGATTTAAACAACATCAACTTTACATCATCAGAACATGAACCAAACTTGAACATAAGAGCTTGAGCATCCTGCATTGTCTATACATATCATCATCATCTGCCATGTCCGCAGTGATGATATGTCCAAGATATTTAATTTTAGTTGTAACCGTCAACACAACATTAGACAGGCAAAAATTTTATATCCTATGTGCTTGTCCTCTTTGGTCCTGCAGATCATGATCATACTCTTAGTATGATATCATGCTCCACACCATAAGCTGAACAGATGTTGAGTAGCTGCTGTAGACCAGCCGTGCTTGGACTAAACACAACCAAGTCATCTGCATACATTAAATTATATTATCATTTTAGATCAACATTGCAATTAAAAAGTCCAAAATGTAACATTATGATCGGGTGTCATAGATTATAACTATATAGCAGACAAAAGCAGAATGTGTTTTCTTTAAAAAGAGATTCAAAATGAACTTCCATTACTGGAGATGCAGAAATTAGTGTTTGGAATGTGGTCCAAAAACCTATCCAAAATGAGCTCCTTGATGAGCCACCCTTTGACCATTTGTCTTGAGTGGCTCTACAGACTTGAACTCTATCTGCAAATGGGTGCACGTCAGTCCTGGACATGTGTACATCTACAGCCTGTCTGTCCATGGGAGTGGATCTCTTCTTCAATGTAGTTCTCCTTGAATTTTATCTTTTTCCCACTGTTTTTTTTGTGTTTTGTGAATAATGGTTAATCTGCTTTATTACCAATGACTATTTCACAATTTTGTTATGTCCTGTGAGGCAAGTGCTGTTGTGATTTGGGGTTATACCTAAATAAATAGAACTGAAGATTATAAAATGATTAACTAAGGCAATCAGGACAGAAAGGGCAGATAAACTATATGTGCATATACATTTAAAACATTAAAGTACGAAGAATTTAAGTCTTAGATCATACTAGACCAAAAGCAAAAGGAAAAAAAAAGTGTGTTTTTGTTGAGTCCTGGTAAGCTAGATTGTAGTTAAACTGTTTTGCGGTTACAAAACAAACCACATGGGTCAGGGGAGGTTGAAGTAAAACTTTCAAAAGTACTTTAGTTTTTCACAAGTGGGTAAAGTGCAAATACATGTACCTTTGACTGTGATGGAGAGGCCCATGAGAGGCTCCCGTAAGGCGCTCCTCTTCCTCCACCGGCCTTCATCTGTGTGGTACATCTCCACCACCTTCATGGGTCTCTGGTCCTCCCCCACTCCCCCCACCACCAGGATCTGCTTCCCAAGAACAGTCACAGCCGCCCCCGCTCGTGGTGTAGGCATCTGGGGGAGAGTGATCCACTTGTCGCTCTGGTAAGAAAGACCAAAGCAAGTCAATTAAGTGGACAGGGTGGCTGGAAGAAAAACATATTTCAGTCTGCTTTCAAATGTTGATACTCAGATACAAGATACAAGTTCAAAATGTGCACTCTGAGCCAATCTTTGGTTTAACAGAAATCTAATAACAAAATGCGCAATAAGGTATTTTTCCAGTCATTCAGCTCTAGAACACAGTGTTCAAATTAGGGCTAGGATCACAGTGTATTTTTTCTTTGTATTTATTGAAGCTAACTTGATTTTACTTTTGCTTTTTGCTACTAATGTTTGCGTGTCAGTCAGCGTAATTGATCACAAGATGTCATAATTGCTCCAAAGTCCAAACCATCCACACTACATATTTGATAGGCTGTTAGACCCAAGCTGATCATTGCGATCTATAGGGCCAGGTACCATTAAAGGTTGTTACAGTATTGTTCGTTTTGAACAATACTAAAACAACTTGTGTATAAAAAAATCTTTTTGTTAATGCGTGTTGATGTCTTCTGGGTGACGGAAGAGCACATAAGAATTATTGTTTATAGCCAATGCCATCACTACAAACTAAGTGCAGTTTTTATTCAAAGAAATTGTGTTTAATGGGATTTATGAGCATGTTATGATTCTGTTTTGTTATTTACTTAAACATAGGTGGCAAAAAAGTAGCGTTCAGATACCGGTACCGTGAACCAAGTATCGTTTAATTAGGCGTACTGGTACTCGAAAAATAATGAAAGGTACCCAGCCAAAGCAATTTGCAAATGACTTGATCAGGAATTGATTAAAATTGTGTGATTTCACTAACGTAAGTGTGAATTGTTCAATGTAAAATAATGTAAAATAAATGTAATACAGATTCATTTGTAACTGTTTGAGATCACATTTCCTAACACAGAGACAGTAGATGCAATTGGTCTTTACCTCAGGGGAGTAGAGCTCTAGTGCACCACACGGCCGTCCTGCAGCGTCACAGCCCCCCAGCATGTACATCTGCCCCCCCACCTCGGTCAGGGTGTGGTAGACTCGCCCACTGGACAGACGAGCCAGACTCTGCCAGTGGAACTCCTGCGCCGAGGGCACCGCCATGGCCCTTAGCACCCACGGGAGTCACTGAGGCGCACCACGAGCAGGCGGGGAAAAAGCTCCAGTCGGGGATTTTTTGATTAAGGCCCACAGAGAAATAGAGGTGGTGAGTGTGGACCCGGAGGGCAGCCCAGGAGGAGGGGAGCAGGACACGTCCAGGATTAGTTTACATCAGCCTGGTCTCTGGAGAGGCTACTGCTGCTCACAGGGCCCTGCAGGAGGTTAGAGGTAAAAATAAATAGAAATAAATCTAATACACAGCAAAATGGCAACTTTGTGTAAACATGTCAAGATGAGCACTTGTAATGTGCAGATACAACTTAAATTAACACTTTTATATGGAATGCTGACCAAAATACTTTACCTGTACTTGGAAATGATATAATCTGAGGAAAAATATATTCTTAGTGGCCATGTATAGTAATGAGTTAATTAATACTTTTTTATGGCTCTGAATAATATTTGTTTTATTTTTATTTTTTTATTTAGGGTTGAACGACAATATCTAATTGCAAATGTTCCGACAAGCATTGTGATTGTGCATAGATTTTTCCTTTTGTTTTTTAATAAAAGGATTCTGTTCAAAGTTCAAAGTTTATACCCATCCAGACCAAAAGACTGAGTAACGTGACTAAACTACAGGGTTATATGCAGGATAAGACAGCATTTTGTTTGTTTGTGGAAGAAATTATGGTACTTTTAGTTTGATTTGATTGTGATTAATCTTGCAGGCCTAATTAAAAATAGAACAACCAGCCATGCCAAGTTTTTGTGTAGAGTTTTGCTCCCAGTGTTGTGGTTTTCCCCAACAACCTAAAACATTCAGAATACAAATCCACTAGCAAAGTACTCCTTACCAGAAACCAGACTAAATATCTGAGAATGGACCCACAGTCACCAGGCCACCCATTACTCGTGACAAGTTCCACTGTCTGGAAGAGGCGTTACATGCAAAGAACAACCTTAATGCAAAACCACACGTGAAACACTTAAGTTCTAGATGTGGAAGTCTCTATGTGATGCAACTATCTCTGTATTCCAAGCTTGAGTAATAATACCACAAAATACAATGCAAATCAACCATCTCCGGTTAGAAGTATAAGCTTTCACCTACCTCCACCATTACCAGTCTAGTGATAACCTTCTCCTCTGCTTGTCTCTTATTGGCCGAAAGAGCAGTGACAAGCCAGCTGTAACGTTTGGTTTTCCTGTCTTGTTGTGCTTCTGCCTTTTCCTGTGCTGTCCCTGTGGAGATGACGCTTCCTGAATGTAACCCACTTCTCGTGCCCATGTTCCTTTTCTGAGGCGGAGGAGGAAGTCTGTCACTGGTGTGGGAGGCAGTTTCTAGAATAAACCCACCAGGCGCTCGCTGCACTAATCCAGTTCTGACACCATCACCTTAAATGCACCGACTATCTCCTCCTTAACTTGTCAAACAGGGATTTTGATCATTTATTAGTGTGGGTCTTTGTGTTGAAATGAAGCAATGCAAGAACCATGTGCAATTGGAAAGGAAGTAGGATAGTGTTGGGGAACAGGGAATGTTAAATATATATCACAGAACAGTGCCTAGTAAAAGGAGATACTAATCGATACTAAAACTAATACCAAAACTAGATCCTCATTTGAGCAAGTATCGATACTGCAAAAAATCACACTAAGAGGCCAAATTTGAGCTCTCCTGAACAGTTTTAGTATGCACTTGAGCTTTATCAGAACTAGTATAAAGAAAGTACTATTACTTTGTGCATGAAAATTACATCTAATTACAGCCCTTTACTAAAAAGGACCATGTTTTATCTTCATTGTGGTATCGTAATCGGTATCGAGTATTGAGTCAATTCCTATCAATCTACTTTGAAATTTTAGTATTTGTGACAACACTAACATGAAGTGGATGTCTATAACAAGAACCTCTGGAGACTAGACTAGGTCTTGACTCTATATTTAACCTCTGATAACACTACAGCAGAATTGACACTACCAGATTTCCTTAAAAGACTCAAACTGGATGGAAAAATGTAAACTTTTGTTCACGTTTTTTTCCCTCTAAGTGAACTGCACAATGAATCTCTGCTAAAAAATGCCCCTGTAGACTGCACAGTATTAGCCTCCCAAAGGAAAGTATTCAAAGCTCAATGTGCAATTTTCAAAACAAAAAAAAATACTTTGTTCTTTTAGCCAACTACAGCATGCACACAAATGAATAATACTCACGGCTCAAAATCCCACAGTAACACTTTAAGCCTTTCTCGTGGCAGTTTCCCATGTGTGCAGAACATGCCCCCCTCTCCTACTGCACACGCTCCCCTGTTAGCGCTAGGCTTTATCTACCTGTCACACCTTTGATTGTCCCCCACACAGAGGAATAAAGGACCAAGAGATAAAGGGAGGAACGTCCTTCAGAAGAAAACTCCAGAAGCTGTCGTCATGGCAACAGCTGGGCTTTCCCATGAGGTGCCGCGTGTTTCGTTTGCACATGGTTGCTTATTACTCACTTTGCTGTTAATAATGGCTCGTTTAAAGGGGCACTATGTAACTTTTTGGGTTCGGTAGCTGCTTGTCTCCATAGGGAGATTTTTTGTTGTTATTGCTTTGTCTGGAATGTTCCATAGTATAGCATTAAAATATTATTAAAATATAAAAAAATTGCATATATTCAATTAAAAACATTTTTATTGCCCTAAAGTACCTTGAAAAAACGCATGCATTCTTACTGTGAATGGGGTCGGCGCTCTATAGTTCCGACCTGAGACAAGAAGTTGGCAAACCCTCCACCAGAAAATTTACATAATGCACCTTTACAAAAAAAAATACAGTGTTCGTCGTAGTATAGGCTGACCTCAACAGGAAGTGATTACCACTGAGAGGCCTTACCATCAAGCAGGCAGCATTAATTGCAATCTGTAACTATTTGGTTTGCGACATCATTTTTTGTAATTAACCGCTTGAACAGCTTGAGATCAGCATTAGGCCCACCAGCATCATCTGTAGTCATTTACAATCAGCAGGTCTCCAACTTGAAACTTTTAATTAAGTTGTGCAGCAGAGTTCAGGGGCTCAGAATCAACATAAACCAGTTGAAATGCAATTGCCATTCATCAAGTGACATCTGTACTGCGCCTGTTCAATTCACTTCAGATTTGTGGTTATAGCTCTATAGCCAAGGTAAGCAATTCTCCGTTTATACACGTTTCTATTGGGGGCTAAAAGAACTAGGTTTATGGCAAACAGACAATAAATGAATTAATTTTGTAATCAATTATTCATTATCTGGACTAGGCCTATACACAGACAGACACAGACATGAAACCACTCACAAAACAGTGAGTGGTTTCATGACAGAGAAGAAATTACATCAAAATGATACAGGAAATGTGTAAACATTAAGAGAAACATCAACAGTGGCCAGTAAAGTGAGTCGTAAGCATTCTAGTACATTCCCGTATAGGCCTAACCCTTAATTAATGTCCAATTCCCTTTGAAGTATTTTTTCCCTATCTGATCTGATATCAATATGGTTTCATAGTAAATGGCATATTTCGTTACTGCTAAGGATTTTTGCAGGCAGATGAGAGATAGAATATTGAAGAGGAAATCTATGGATGTGGAGAGGAAGAAAAGAAGACATGAAATGACTGGAGACAGAAGGAGAAAGTCAATAGGGTTAAGCTTGGGTACCAGACTTGTAAGGTTTTTCCCTCAAGAGTATGTTAGACAAGCAGCATTTTGTATAAAAATCAGACTGCTGTCCACTGTCTGCATCTAAATAAACACATTTTATTGATCGCAAACTCAGACATACTAGTGGGATACATTGTTAAGTTATGTTTTGGGATGAGAGCGGATTGGCTGTGGTACTGCCGTCCAGTCTGTTTAGCTTCGCCGTCTGAAAAAGCTGTTCTAAAGCCCCAAAAAATGCATGAGAATTTAAGCAAAGTGCTTAAGGGTTTGTGAGATCGTGGCACGACTTCGTGATTTGTTGGCTCATAATTGAAATCACAATTATTTCAAACAATTAATTCCACTGTCAAAATTAGGGAACCTATAGACCTAATATATTTTATTAGTGATGATTTGTGGCACTTTTGTTTTAAAAACCATCTATATTAGGAAAGTGTCTTGGCTCCATGTTTTGATGGGCAGAACAAGCGCACAAAATAATGGAAATTATTCTTTTAAATTTGATTAATTGCATAGGCCTACAAATAACAGTCTTAATATTAACTTCCTCCTTTCATAGTTCGAAAATCAGGTACCCCAGCTTTAAAAGGAGACAGATGATTTGGGAGCTCAGACACAGGATGACCCAGGCAGACCCACTCTCGCTGTGAGCGCTGTCTTCAGCAGGTAGCAGCTATGAATGTCAGCTCCTGAAAAATCACACCATCAGTTACTTCAACATACAGAAATCTAGGCCGTTACTACAGCAACCGGGGAAGTGAGTATCTTGATGCCAGTGCAAACACATTTAATGCTATACCAATACTGCAATCTGCGAATGATTCAGGCCCATATGAGAAGCAAAGTCTTCATCTGTCGCTACATAAATGTTTTTTTGTTTTGTTTTTTTTCTGATTGACAGACCTGGTGGTGGTCCCTCTGTTTAAGAAGGGGGACCGGAGGCTGTGTTCCAACTACAGGGGAATCACACACTCCTCAGCCTCCCCAGTAAGGGCTATTGCAAGGTACTGGAGAGGGGAATCCGACCAGTAGTCGAACCTCGGATTCAAAAGGAGCAGTGTGGTTTTTGTCCCGGCTGCAGAACATTGGACCAGCTCTATACTCTATCAGGTGCTTGAGGGTTCATGGGAGTTTGCCCAACCAGTCCACATGTGCTTTGTGGAACTGAAGAAGGCATTTGACCATGTCCCTAGTGGTGTCCTTTGTGGGGTGCTCCAAGAGTATGGGGTCTGGGGGCTGGGGCCCTTTGCTAAGGGCTGTCCAGTTCCTGTATGACCGGAGCAGGAGCTGGGTTCACATTGCCACCAGTAAATCAGAAGTCTGACATGTTTCCAGCGCATGTGGGACTCTGCCAGGGCTGCCCTTTGTCACTGGTTCTGGTCATTGTTTTTATGGAGAAAAATTTCTAGGCACAGTCAGAGTCCAGAGGGGCTCCAGTTCGGGGACCACAGGATGTCATCCTGATATTGTCCTGATGGCTTCATTGAACCAGGACCTGCAGCAGGCACTGGGCGGTTTGCAGCCGAGCAGCTGGCATGACAATCAGATCCTCTAAATCCAAGGCCACCAAAAGGTGGCTTACCCTCTCCAGGTGGGTGGAGAGTCCCTGCCTCAAGTGGAGGAGTTCAAGTATCTTGGGTTTTGTGCATGGGTGAGGGAAGGATGGAGCGTGAGATTGACAGATGGATCGGTGCAGCGTCTGCAGTGATGACCAAAAGAACAAGATTGCGGGACACATGGGAGGAGCTTGGAATAGAGCCAGTGTTCCTCCACGTTGAGAGGAGCCAGTTGAGGTGGCTCGGGCATTTGTTCCGGATGCCTCCTGGACGCCTCCTGGGGAGGTGTTCCGGGCATGTCCCTGGCCCTGGAGGAGACCCAGGACACACTGGAGGAACCATGTCTCTCGGCTGGCCTGGGTCCCACCGGGACCCGAAGGTGTTCCCAGGTCAGACACTTCCCCACCCCAGACACTTCCCCAAGGAAGTCTGGGAGTCCCTGCTTAGACTGCTGCCCCTGCGAGCTGCCCCCGGATAAGTGGAAGAAAATGGATGGATGCATGGATTTTCCGTGAAAGACCAAATGAAAGTAATGCATCAGGTTTCAAATATTTTGATCATGTGTGTTAGGTTTGAATTGACTTGAATTCAGAAAAAAAAATATGTAAAAAAATGCACAGTGCAAATAATCAAAAAGTTATAATAGATTTCTCTAGAAATTAGACACTATATAATACTCTGTGAACCACCAGAGGCAGACTGCATATCACCAGTGGCACATGCACCACAGTTTGAGAAACACTGCTCTAGCTATTACACAAATTGCAAAATAACTTATTTGGTCGATATGTATTGAGCTTATTTTCTTGTAAATACAAAAACAGAAAACTGTTTTTATCAGCATTCCCAGGGGTCTGGCCTAACAATACCCAAAGTAACCCATTGCTTGTCCAATTCCTTCAGTATGATACCGTCTATTCTCTTTTGGACAGCACAGTCTTATCTGGCTAAGTTCAGTACAGGCAGCCTCTTTGTGGCAGCTCTTTTCTATTGATAATGTGCACCAATTTACCACTGGCAGCAAGTGAACAAAGAGTGAAAAAAATAGTTTGGCAGAAAACTTATTTTTATTTGGCATAGCTTTAAAGACTTTTGGTGTACTATTACAGTCATTATATGCAGAGTTCTTTGGTAAATAAGCTGGGTAAACCTAATGAGTTAATTGTTTTAATTAATAGTTTATCTAGTGTGCCATTGGAATTTATTATAGGCCCGGTTTCAGCCTGCTGAATTTGGGTGGTCAGACTGAAAATTTAGGTGCGCAAATATAGGTGTATCTGTAATTGTATCTTGTATAGTATATACAGGTGGGCAATATATCAACAATGGATCATATCACATTTGTTGTTTTGGGGATATGCAGAATTGGAATGTAAAGTCAAGTCCATAATAAAAAATGGATTGAAAATAAAAATTTGCAGTGTGGTCTTTCAAATAGGGATATGATGTGATATTGTCGTGTTTTAGAGGTGGATTTGACTGTCCATTTTCTGAGATATTTGAACCAATGGCTTAAAAATTTTGGCTATAAACAGTCTTGGCTGATTCATGCCATAATATCACTTGAATATTATCATCAGAATGGTCCCAAAAAGGGTCTTTGGTTAAGCATTGGATATGATTGTCATTCATTGTAAACACAGTTGCCCTGGAGCAGACTGAGTGCAGCTGCCAGTCTGTGCCATCGATTGTTTATAATCCAGAAAAACTGTTTTTGGACCAATTTGTAAGGCTGATTTGGATGATTTTCCCCAAAGTCATTTACATTTACTACAAACTCACCCACAGCCCGTATTTTTATCGCAAATCTATAAGAGAGCTGTGCAGTCACTTTTTGTGCATTTGCATTTGCAAGTGTTCAAATTAAGTTTTACGCATATTATTTAGGCCACAGATCAGCTAAAATAAACCATTGGCCTCTGCTGGAGATTTTTAGTCGATAAGCAAAAAATCTCTAATACTGTCTTGGCCAAGGACACAACAAAAGTAGGCAGGAATCAAACCATGAACCTTCATTTATTTCACTTTTTTCTGCCTACTACTACAGGTGCATATTGATGCACTATCTGATGCAACCACCTCTTTTTATCGATACTCCTTGTTGCTAACATAATCTGCTGCTGTGTACAACATGCCTACCTCCTCCTTTCTCTCAGTAGTGTTGGGCTTAACCTCCAGGTCTCTGCGTGCCCCTGTGCGCCTGCCATGTGTCCACTCCGATTGGATCTGTTCTCTGGCAGCTTCCCTTTCGCCTGAAGTCTGCATGAAGCCTAGAGCTCCAGCTGACCGGGTCCAGACAGGATTATGTGGATATGCTAGCTAAATAGAGCACTGCACACAAAGCTAAAATGTGATGGTTTTGCAACGACAAATTCACTCAACCACTTCTCCCTTTGGAGTGTCTAAGCTGCCCCCCGGATCAATACATTCGGGCCTGCCTCAGCCTCCAGGGAGCTCACAGCCAATGGTGCCTCCTCCTGCTAATCTTATCTTCGCGGTGCCGACCTAAACAGACTGTGTGCCACTGCTAATAAATCACCCACAAAGACAAAAAGACCATAGCGAACAGAAGAAGTGCAAACGAATAACATATCCTCAAACGTGAACTATCCAGATTAGCCAGTCCTGTACCGACATTGTGCATCTTGCTTATGTACAAAATGTTTTTTTGAAGCTATATTTCTTTTAAGACATACCTTCTTATGTTCATTTCAGCTTTGATGTGAAATTATGTGTAGGGTGGCACCTGGAGTGACTAATCCGATTTTCTGTCCTGCACTACATATAGGCAACGTAAATACCATCAGGACTTATAGAAGTTTGCTCACAATAATTGGCAGGGTCGGGTAGATGTTGTAGCACATGACAGTATGGGCAACACAGTATACCGTCCTTCATGCACAGCATTATGCGTTCAAACATGCCGCCAGCACAGCTTGTAGAGAGACCCTGCACACAAATGCACCCAGAAACAGTAAATATAATAAAATTTGCTCACAAATGTTGACTAGTACTTGACTCTGTAATCAGTGACAGCTTTTATATTCATACAGGAGTTCTCTAAGGTTGTATATTATCCCCTTTTCTATTCAGCCTTGCCATTGTTAGAATGTGACAAATACATCTTATTTAGTGGGGTCTTATGCTATTTTTTTATCTTGACTTTGAAGATAATTTAGCTTTCATGCAAAAAGAAACAGAGACTGGCTTCAGGAGAGCGAAGCCGGTGCTACTTTTGGCCAATTGAAGAAAGAAACCAAAACAAAGGGACTAAACTAAAACTGTTCAAGTCATTCCCACTCTCTGTTCTATATAGTTCAGAAACCTAGCAACTGAAAAAGAAGACAAAAAGCATTTTCACACAGCTCCATTAGAAGACTTACAAGAGTAATATGATGAGGAATAAGGACATGTGTACATGAACTGCGCAGAAGAAAGTAAGTCAAATAGAATAGAATAGAAATCTGGAAAGTAATGTAGTTTGGATAAGAAAGTAAGATTCCAGGTTAATCTGCTTGTGAGTGACTACAGCCTATATCCATGTAACCTACTGCAGCTACTTTGTTAGTTTTTTCATTTACTTTTCATTTAAAAAAGTACTTTGGGTTTTGGCACTTTTGGGTACTGAAATCTCACTGTGTATATTGAAATAGTATTCCACAGATTACAGTGACAAAATGCTCACGGCCAGCTGTTCCTGTGTCTATGTGGTGCCTGCAAACTGAATTAGCTGCTAATTGCGCCATGGCGGCTTCCAGCGACTTTAATGATAGAGCTACGGGCTAATCAGTTGTGGCTGGTTGTTGGCTGCGGCTGTTGCGGAGCAGTTGGCATCTCAGATCGGAGCTTCACGCGGCCGTCCCTGGATGTTTTGCTGGCTCTTATTTAAATGTTCATTTGTGTATGTGTGTGTGGAACTGGCAGATGCTGTGGAAGTGAATACATCGTCACCGTGGCAACTGAAGTGTGTCGTCAGTGTGTGGCACGTACAACAGAAAGCATATGGAGTTCCCCCACTCTTGATTTTTATTATTATTTTTTTTTCATTTAGTCCAGTTTAGAAGTCTCCAAAACCCAAACAGAAAAAATATATAACTTTAAAGTGTATATATTTCCATAAATTAGGATCTGTAATTGGACCGTCCCAAGTAAGGGCGATTGTTTGATACACGTTATGCTCTGGTTCTAGAGTACATTCGAAGAGAAAGTACAGACTGGATGGTCAGGCAACTGAATTACTGTCTTAAAATCTATGCCAAATTAATAATGCCAAAATTTAAAATAACTGCCAAAAAATTACATTGGAAATAAAAACAAAATTTGATAAGTAGGACCCTTTATAAGTACTGTATATTGAATCTGAACTGCAGTCAATTTTAAAGTAGATATTTTCTTCAACACAATAACAGAATAGCATGCGAACAGGATGCAAATTTTTTTCTCAGAAAGTAGTTTAAACAAAAACAGTCAGTATTATTCGGTGCTTGCTATATTTTTCTATGCTCCAGGCCATTTCTCGGTAAACAGAGGCTTGACGTCACACCTGTGCGAACTCTGCTTAAGTCCCTCAAGGAAGCCGCTCTCAAATGCTGATTTATGTGCATAAAAGGTTTAAAGCGTCTATGGAGAATCCCTGTGCATTTGATGGATTCAGCTTAGGATGGCCCAAACCAACGAGGACAGATCATGGCCATGTTATTTTTGCTTATTTTCACCATAGTAATTGCACATACACCCTATATCATAGACGCACAAATGAGCTTCCATGAGAGTTGAAAACAGGTTGATACTCAAGTGGAACTAATGACTGAGGAGGTAAGGAGACAGGATGGAAATAGTCACAGACCTTTAGGATGATGCAAACATCACTGGAGCTGTAAAATGCCTTCTTTGTGTACAGATAGACTCGATATGCCTGCAACAAAGAACACACGTTACATAAGGCTAGCATATACATATTTCATTTGTGTTGTACTATATATACACTAGGGCTGCACGATACTGGAACAGATTGCTTTTATGCTTTTCAAGGTATTTTTAAACACCTCTACTGAATAAATGCAAGATGGATAAGTTTAATGTCATATTGCAGAACATTACAAGACTTCAGAGCATTAACATGACCCTGATTAATGTAGGTGATCGACCTCCCACCAGAAAAGTTACAGAGTGCACCTTTAAAAACGCCCGAACCTTTGTGTTAATGTTAATATTAATTTGTTGCGATACTGATTATTGCTTCAGCCTATATTACGATAGTGATACTTGTGATAAATTGTGCAGCCCTATAATATACACAAAATACACACTTGAGTCCTGTTGTCTCTTTTATAGCCTGCTGTGTAGGCATCACATTAGGCCAGTGTGGAAGTAAGTGCAAGAGGAGAGTAGAAGTGAGGCTTGTGATATTAAAGTAGGGTATATTAAGAGGGGCACTGTCTAATGAGCAGCTGATAGCGTATGGCTTGCACAGCTAAAGCCCTAGAAGAAGCACTGGCTCTATTACTGAGGGGACTTGGGGACATTATAATCCCTGTGGCCTTATAAGTAATTACTATGTGATAGAGAGAGAATGGGCAACCTATCTACTGTCAGCAAAATTGTAATGAACTCCCTCATGGTTCTGCCGTAGGAGTGTTAATATGTGGTGTAGATAGACAGTATTTGGCAAAAACAGACTGGTTGCTATTAAATATCCCTGACCCACTTTATATCAAAGGAATCTGCAGGTTGTTATTTAATATATGTATGCATTGAATGTAATATTGGTTCATTCTTTTGATTTGATGTTTAACTTTTAAGTGTTGTTTACAGAACCACAAAGGACCAAAGCTGAACGTGCATGGTTCTGTAAAGCAGTTATTTTTACATTTTCCATCTGTGCCACTGTCTTTTACATCCCGTTTTTAAATATTATGGGTTGTTTATATAGCACACTGTCTTTCTTCT